>CM053271.1:37148653-37243194 GCA_028583415.1 Protea cynaroides
ATGCTCTTTTTGGCCTATCGGGCCGCGACACCCAGCGGCGGGCGTGGCTACGGGTTTGCCAAGAAGGCGCACCAAATGAAGCCTAAAGATTCCATTTCAAATTTTTTCAGTGGCCGAACTTGTTTTCCTCATTACTTGGCCATCCGGTGGCCAAATCCGACGATCCAAATTGCTCCGAGCTAGGTTTTTCATTCTCTATCAATTGAGAATGGTTTGAGAAGTTTTTGGCTGCGCCAAACAGTTGCAGAGAGGAATTTTTGAAGAAAGAGCTTTGTTACTCTTAATCTTGGAGATTTTTCTGGTTTTGTGAATTAAAAAGCTATCACTCATCCTCTCTATGTGTGCCCATGTCGTTGTACTGCTGTGATTTTTGAAGAATAGTGGAGCTTCTCTGCATATGGCAAGGGATTGATTGATTATCAGAAGAAAAGGAACGTCATCAGTTATCAGAAAAAATTGGTTGTGAGATTTTCTCATTCCCTAACTCTTTAGATTATTTTCATGCACTGTATGCTTGTATAGGTGAAAAGAAAAATTAGTGGAATACCTATCTAGCTTGTGAGATTTAATTGTAGGGCATCATTATAAGCCCCAAAAATTGTATTTGTTGTGGTGTGTTCAGTGGGTGCTGGACACTGGCTTTATGCCTGAATTCTGGCGTTGTTACGCCCTCTCAGTTTTATGCTGGGAAAATTTAGGGTAAGCACCCTTGTCCTGTAAAGGGCTAAAAGTTGAGTATTGAGTAAATACGAAGCCCATTGGGCATTACTCCGTGGATTAGCCATTACTCACTGTGGTGGTGAACCACATAATCTTTCTGTGTTGTGGTTTGTTCAATTATGTACTTTGTGAAGTGCGTGAAATGAATTGCAGGATGGGTGTGCAAATCTGGTAGACCTGGCAACTGAGTGGTTGTGAGGTAGATTTGCATACGATTGTGTATGGAGCAGTTTTATTCATTATAAGCAGTGGGCAACAAAGAAATATCAAGAAAAAGTATTCACACTGATTCACCCCCCCCCCTCTCAGTGTCATTCAAGGTCCATCAATTGGTATCAGAGCCAGGTTCAGTGAAAGCTAAATCAGCATCTGAGAGATCAGAGGGTAGCAATGGCACCAGGGGAAGGTTCACATAAACCCCCATTGTTCGATGTGATAGACTTTGTTTTTTGGAAAAGGAGAATGGAGATATATGTGGGATCACTTGGATTTGATGTTTGGGCTGCAGTTGAATTTGGCTACACTCCACATGACATAGTTGCTCCTAGTGCTATAGACAAAAAGAATTTCGAGAATAACAGAAAGGCACTCAATGCCATTCAAGGTGGTCTGACCAACAGTGAATTGTCCTAGGTCATGGATTGCAAGACTGCAAAGGAAGTCTGGGATAGACTAATAAACATCTATGAAGAAGATAAGAAAATCAAGACTGTCAAGCTACAGACATTCAGAGGTCAGTTTGAGAATCTGAAGATGAATGAAGATGAGACCATTGATCAATACATGAACAGGGTTAATGAAGTGGCCAATTCTATTAGAGGACTTGGTGAAGATTTGAAAGGTCATATTGTTTGTCAGAAAATTTTGAGGTCTCTCACCCCAAAATTTGAGTCAAAGGTATCTGCACTTGAAGAAACCAAGGACTTGGAACAGGTTACAATTGATGAAATTCATGGAGCTTTGACAGCTTTTGAGATGAGGATTGATCCAGGAACCACTGGTGATAAGCAGGTTGCTTTCAAGGCTATGAAGAAGCTGAAGATTTCTGAAAAGCAAAATGAGAAAGAATGTGAAGATGAAGCCACAGCTCATTTCACTAGAAAATTAAAGAAGGGTACAGGTAAATACAAGAATAAGCTTCCTTTCAAATGTTTCAACTGTGGCAAGGTTGGACATTTTGCTGCAAAATGCCCCATGAAGAGTAAGTTTGACAGTGATGATGAAGAAGACAGAAAAAGCAAGTTTAAAGGAAAAAAAATTATAACTTCAAGAAAAACAAGTCCAGGAAAAGGAGTTTTATCTCTAAGAGAAGCACTGAAACTTCAGATGATGACTCTGATAAAATCTCTGAAGATGAGCCTAGTGAGGCTTTGTTTATGGTTTACATTGAAGCTCAAGAGAAGATCACAAATAAAGGAAAAATTATGAATTCTATCTCAAGTGGTGATGAAGAAAGAGACAAGGAAGATAATTTTTCAAGCAGTGATGAAGAGGGTGAGATAAATTTTGAGGAAGAACTTGTTGCAGCCATGAAGGAGCTTAAGAAGGAAAGAAAGCATAACAAGCTTGCCTCTCAAGAAGTCAAAAAGCAAAAGCAAGTAATTCAAGATCTGAAAGCTCAATATGAAGAGTCCAAGAAAATTATAAGAAATCTCAATACTGAGCTTAAACAGGCATCTGTAGATTACACCATGGTGTTGAATGAGAATGCAAGTCTGAAAGTTCAACTTGAAGAACAACTTCCTATGATTGAACGATTTGAAGAATTTGAAAATGATTTTACTCTTCTAAAGACAAAAGTAGCAGAGTATGAAAAAGAAGAGGTTGAGAGACGACAAAAATTATCTCAACATGATGATTTAAATAAGTCTACTTCAGTGCATCCAAGTAGTAACAAACTTGACAGGATTATCAATGCTCAAAGACCTTCCCACATCAAGTTTGGCCTTGGTTTTGATAAAGGACAGACTTCAAAAATTGCAAATTCAAAAGGAAAAGAGCCCATATCTTTTGTGAAGGAAAATGAAAAGGGTAAGGACCCAATAGTTCATTGTCAAGGTGGAAACAATATTTCTCTTCCTAAGACTAACTATGCAAGGCCAAGACAAAATACATGGCAAGGAAAGAGAATGGAGTATGATAATTTCTACAGAGAAAACTATCCCAGTGCACCACAGAGACAGATGAGATACATGGAAACTGCAAGGTCAAGACCTTATTTTCAGGGTTACTGCTACAGATGCAACAATTTTGGACATAAAATTGCTACTTGCAAATTTAACATGAGAGATGTAAAATTTGAAAGTAGAAATCAATTTGCTCCCCTGGAAGAGAACTTTGTAGAGTGTTACAATTGTAATAACTTTGGGCATGTAGCAAGGAACTATAGAACCATTTTTCCCTCTATGTCACATTTACGAGTCGGCATAGCATGACAAGAAGAGAGGCTCCAAGACGTAAACATGTTGAGAAGGCATCATCACGAGAGAGTTTGGGTTCGGAGGGACAGAACGAGAAAGAGACAGGCTCTTTGGTTGTGCGGACGGCTTTTTAAAGCACAAGACAGTTCTACACCATGGATTCTTGACAATGGGTGTTCTAGTCACATGGCCTGGAGACATGAAAAGACTTGAAGCTTAGAGTTATGAAGGAGGTTCAGTTAAATTTGGCAACAATGATGGTGCCAAGATAGTTGGAAAGGGAAGCATCAGCCTCATAAATGAAAATATAAAATCTCATGATGTTCTCTATGTTTCGGGGTTTGAAACATAACTTATTGAGTGTCGACCAGATTTGTGATAGGGGTCACAAAGTGATTTTTAATGATCAAGGATGTGAGATTCGAAAGTCTGACAGTGGAAAGTTGATGGCATCAGGAAAAAGAACTTCTAGAAATCTCTATATTCTGTCTGAAGAGTTTGAAGAGAATTGTATGATGAGTCAAGAAGAGGAAACATGGCTATGGCATAGAAGATTGGGACATATTGGTTTTAAAAATCTGTCCAAAATATCTAACAAAAATGCTGTGAGAGATATTCCTTCATTGAAAAAGCCTTCCAATGATATCTGTGCATCTTGTCAGAAGGGGAAGCAGACAAGAACATCATTCAAGCCTAAGGAATACCACACTACTCAACCATTGGAGATAATTCATACAGATTTATGTGGGTCAGTGAGAACACAAAGCATTGCAGGAGAAAGGTACTTCATTCTTTTTATAGATGACTACTCCAGAATGACTTGGGTAATGTTTCTGAAACATAAGTCAAAAGCTTTGGCTAGATTCAAGATCTTCAAGACTCAAGTTGAAAATGAGACAGGGAAGAAAATCAAGTGTCTGAGATCCGACGGGGGAGGAGAGTACACACTGGATTGACTTTGCGGAATATTATTCGAGAACGGCATTAAGAGACAGACTTCGGCTCCTAGAACACCACAAAGAAAAATGGTGTTGCAGAAAGAAAGAATAGAACTGTTCAGGAGATGGCTAGAACTATGTTAACTGAAAATGACATGGGGAATAAATTCTGGAGAGAAGCAGTGCAAACAACAATATATGTTCAGAATAGGTGTATGTTGAGGCCACATGAAGACAAGACACCCTATGAACTATGGTTTGGTAAGAAGGCCACAGCAAAGCACTTCAAGGTGTTTGGTAGTAAGTGTTATATCAAGAACACTAGTCATGGTCTAGGGAAGTTTGATGATCGAGCAGATGAAGGAATTTTTCTTGGCTACTCTACCTCAAGCAAAGCATATAAATGTTACAATAAAAAACTTGACAAGATTGTTGAAAGTGCAGATGTGAGAGTTGATGAGCACAAGAATTCTCCTACATAATCAAATAATGAGGTTCCTATTTTTGAAGACCTGGACAGTGAGCAGAATGACATTGAAACAGAAAAGGAGCAGGATGTTACAAATGAGCCAAGACAGAGAGCTGTAGTTGAGACAGAAGAAAGAGAAGAGCAGTCTGATTCAGAGGCAGATAGGCAGAATAAAAGTGGCTCAAGAAAGGTAAAAAATAATCATCCTGAGCAATTAATTCTTGGTGATCCATCTGCTGGTATGGAAACAAGAAAGGTGAGACAACCAAAACAAATATTTTCATTACTATCTCATATTGAACCAAAATCAGTTGCAGAGGCATGTGAAGATGCTAGTTGGCTCAAGGCAATGAATGAAGAGTTGGATCAAATAGAGAAAAATAAAACTTGGGAATTGGTGCCAAGGCCTACAGACAATAATGTTATTGGCACTAAATGGGTCTACAGGAACAAGCTCAATGAAGATGGTAAAATTGTAAGAAACAAGGCCAGGTTAGTTTGTAAAGGATATGCCCAGGTTGAGGGCATTGACTTTGAAGAAATATTTGCTCCTGTGGCTAGGTTGGAAGCTATCAGGATGTTTCTTGCTTTTGCAGTGCACAAGAACTTCAAAGTTTATCAGATGGATGTCAAGTCAGCTTTTCTGAATGGTGACTTAGAAGAAGAGGTGTATATAGAGCAACCAAATGGATTTCAACTAAGTGAGAACCCTACACTTGTTTGTAAACCGAAGAAAGCATTGTATGGGTTGAAGCAAGCACCAAGAGCATGGTATTCAAGACTGGATACTTATCTCTGTAAGTTGGGTTTCAAGAAAGGTTTGGTTGATAGTAATCTGTATGTTAAATCTATGGATGGCAATCAGACAGTTGTGGTTGTATATGTAGATGATATCATCTTTGCAGGCCTAAAGGATGAATTATGTCAAGACTTTGCTCAGAGAATGCAAGATGAGTTTGAAATGTCTATGATTGGAGAGTTATCTTATTTTTTTAGGTCTTCAGATCAGTCGGTTAAAGAATGGATTCTTTTTATCACAGGCCAAATATGTGAAGGAAATGTTGAAGAAATTCACAATGGAAGACTGTACACCAATGATGACAAGTTGTAAGCTAAGTAAAGAAGATGACTCTCCCTCAGTTGATAATACTATGTACAGGTCAATGATAGGAAGTCTTCTCTACTTGACTGCTACTAGACCAGATATTCTTCAGTCTGTATGCATGGTAGCTAGATTTCAAGCTGGCCCGAAGGAGACACATGTGGTAGCTGTGAAGAGGATCTTCAGATACTTGAAGGGGACAATGGAGTATGGTCTTTGGTATGCAAAGAGCAAGGATCTAGTTTTGTCATCCTATTCAGATGCAGATTGGGCAGGTTGTGTTGATGATAGGAAGAGCACTAGTGGAGGTGCCTTCTATCTTGGTAGAAATTTGGTGGCTTGGCATAGTAAAAAGCAAGAGTCAGTCTCATTGTCTACAGCAGAAGCAGAATATATTGCAGCCACCACAGGTTTTGTGGATGAAACAAATGTTGAAGGATTTAGGCATTGAGTCAGACAAGCCTATTTCAATGTTCTGTGACAACACAAGTGCTATTAATATCTCAAAAAATCCAGTTATGCACTCTAGGACGAAGCACATAGCCATTCGGTATCATTTCTTGAGAGAAAAGGTCTTGGAAGGAGAAGTTCAGTTAGAGTTCATTCCTACAGCAGAGCAGATTGCAGATATCTTCACAAAGCCACTTCCCAGAGATCAGTTTGACTACTTGAGACAAAAATTGGGAGTGATTATCTTCCCCAAGCATTGAGAAGCTTGGAGTGAGGGGGAGCAGGGTTTGCTTGTTCTATTTTTTTTTTTGCTCCCTATGTAGGACTCAGGGGGAGTCTGTTGGTATTTTTTTTGTGCTGCTATGGTGATAAGTTTATGTTTTGGAGCACCCATAGGATTGGGAAGATGCGGTGGGCACTCCAATGTGGGAAATCCCTTTGTTCTTGTTGTCAAAGGGGGAGAAATGTCTGTGGATTGAGTAGTTGCCAACAATTCCAAAGGGGGAGATTGTTGGCCTACATATTGTAATTATTGGCAAATTGGACTAACTGGGTCCAGTTTGATGAGAGAGAGTGTCTGCGGACCCTACAGGTGATATGACAGTGAAACAGGTGATGCAGTGTTGTTACAGGTATTGTGAAGCATGAAGCATGAAAGAGGAGAGAGAATCATAAGAGAGAGAAAGAGGAGAGAGAAAGAGGAGAGAGAAAGTGGGACCCAGGAGAGAGAAAGTGGGACCCACCAAGGTGGCATGCCACCATGGCCAGCAGGGCCAAACCAGCAGCCAACCTCAGCAAGGCAGCCCAGCCCAGCAAGCAGGCCAGGCTTGCCTTGCTGCAAGCCAGCCAGCTCGCAAGGCAGTCCAGCCCCGCAAGCCAGCTAGCCCGCAAGGCAGTCCAGCCCCGCAAGCCAGCCAGCCCGCAGGCATGCCCTGCCGCAAGCCCGCAAGGCAGCTGCGTGCTGGCCTTTCCCCCTCCGGGCGCGGTGGTTACCCCTCTCCCGCACGCCCACCAGGTGTTCGACGATTTTCTAGGAGAGAGAAAACCTCTCTGGAAAATCGACCCTGGCAGAAGTTTAATAAAACTTCAATGGTTACAGAGGCCATTTTTTGTATTCTCAGGGGTATTTTGGGAAGAAAAGAATGTTGAAGATGCAAGATCGGCGGCTCAGATGAAGCCGCATATACAAGATTCAAATCGGATGGCCCAGAAGAATGCGGGATAGCATGTATCAGAGTCGTCTGCGTTAGATTCTATCGCGACTGTTTTTATTGGTCAGATGCAATTTAATAAGTTGCGGCGCATTACACTGAAGCGGAACCTTGATTCCGTGTGACGCGTAGATGGTGTAGCGCGCGAGTGATCCTGATCGTATGGCTTGGATTAACTCCGAAGTGCGTTGACGCTACAGATTCAGATCCAGTGGCGCAAACTTAATCCCGCCTTTTTGAGTGAGATCCAACGATCGATTTCACAGATGCTCTTTTCGGCCTATCAGAGCGCGACACCCAAGCGGCGGGGCGTGGCTACGGTGCTTCGCAGGCGCACCAAATGAAGCCTAAAGATTCCATTTCGAATTTTTTCAGTGGCCGAACTTGTTTTCCTCATAACTTGGCCATCCGGTGGCCAAATCCGACGATCCAAATTGCTCCGAGCTAGGTTTTTCATTCTCTATCAATTGAGAATGGTTTGAGAAGTTTTTGGCTGCGCCAAACAGTTGCAGAGAGGAATTTTTGAAGAAAGAGCTTTGTTACTCTTAATCTTGGAGATTTTTCTGGTTTTGTGAATTAAAAAGCTATCACTCATCCTCTCTATGTGTGCCGATGTCGTTGTACTGCTGTGATTTTTTAAGAATGGTGGAGCTTCTCTACATATGGCAAGGGATTGATTGATTATCAGAAGAAAAGGAACGCCGTTAGTTATCAGAACAAATTGGTTGTGAGATTTTCTCATTTCCTAACTCTTTAGATAATTTTCATGCACTGTATGCTTGTATAGGTGAAAAGAAAAATTAGTGGAATACATATCTAGCTTGTGAGATTTAATTGTAGGGCATCAATATAAGCCCCAAAAATTGTATTTGTTGTGGTGTGTTCAGTGGGTGCTGGACACTGGCTTTATGCCTGAATTCTGGCGTTGTTACGCCCTCTCATGCTGGAAAAATTTAGGGTGAGCACCCTTGTCCAGTAAAGGGTTAAAAGTTGAGTATTGAGTAAATACGAAGCCCATTGGGCATTACTCCGTGGATTAGCCATCACTCACTGTGGTGGTGAACCACGTAATCTTTCTGTGTTGTGGTTTGTTCAATTATGTACTTTGTGAAGTGCGTGGAATGAATTGCAGGATGGGTGTGCAAATCTGGTAGACCTGGCCACTGAGTGGTTGTGAGGTAGATTTGCATACGATTGTATATGGAGCAGTTTTATTCATTATAAGCAGTGGGCAGCAAAGAAATATCAAGAAAAAGTATTCACACTGATTCACCCCCCCTCTCAGTGTCATTCAAGGTCCATCAGATGATTGCTATTTATTGAATAAATGGATGGAGCTAATATCAACTCCTATGTTTGCACTAAGCAGCTTAGCATCTAAGTAGGTAAACTTGCAATGAGATATTGTTGAAATGTAAGGCGGTGATGCAATGTGTTTTTGTATGTGTTTATTATTTATCTCACTAGGTTCGTTTCTAGTGTGTTGATTTTTCCACTTTGAATTGCCTTATCTTTTAAGTACCTAGTTTTGGAGCTTGAGCTACCTAGTTCTTGAGCTTGAGCTCCGGTGGACTTTTTCCACTTTGAATTGCCTTTTTATTAAATGGTCACTTTAGGAGTGACAATTTCAGGCCAGCACCAGGTAATCTAATTGAGCCTGACCGGTAAATCCTGAAAACGGACTGGTCTGTTTATTAAATGTGACAGGTTTGGGCCTAGAACGATTATTAAACGAGCAATCAAGATGCAAGGGTGTAGTCTGTCCAAATCGACTGAATGAACCTAATATACCTTCAAATCGATACAACCTTAATGCTAAAAAACCTAAAATAATAAAACATCTCTTACTCTTCTTCATTTCTTAAGTCTTCCATTCGTTCGTTCCATCCTTATTTTCGTCTACATGAGTTATCAAAAGTACGATAAGTCTTTTATATTCTCACAAGAAAGTACCCAATCTACAACATGATAATAATTATGGATTTGAAACCTAATAAGAGGCTTTTACAATCCCACAAAAAAGTACATATAATCATTTTGGTACTAACCCATCTAAAGCCCATTTAGCATAGCCCAATTATGAACAGGAAATAAAATGAACGAATATAAACATATCCATTCCTAGCTTTTAAAGTTTGAATAATTAAACAGGCCAATCATGGTGCGAGAATTTAAATAACCAAAAATCGATTAGGCTCGATCGAAACCGACCAATCAACACCCCTAGATCAATTTATGGAGAAGGATAGAATTTAAAATGTGGGGAACACGATGCTGATGTTTCTACAATTGGATCAGACAATGAAGAGTATTGGTTCCTTAGATTCTTATGAGATGATTCCAATGTTAGCATGAAAGTACTCTCTTCGATTTAAGTACCTTTTTTTAATGCATTGTGATCTAAGTACTTTGTGCAATGCAGGTCCCTTCCTAGCATATTGATGTGGATTCCGAAGGAAATTTAAAAGTAGGTGCGGTTCAAATTTATTACGCCTTAAGGTTGCCTTGTTGTCAAGGTTAAAAATTTTGATTTTGGGGCTAGTTTCGGCCAGCCTCGAAGCAGAAATTTCATCGAAATTTGAGATTTTTTATGTCAAATATTAAACTTAGTTTCAATATCCTAAAAGTTATTTTTTAAGGCTTTTTTTTTTTGTGTGTGATGCATTTTTAATCTTCTTCACATATCCGTCGAATGATTTACACTGAAATAACATCCTAAATGATATTTTATGTCTAGACCATAGTATGCTAATGTACATTGGAACCTGAGGATTTTATTCAGTGTTAAATAGATAGCACTTATTTATGACTAATATCATTTATGTAAATGATTATTAATTTTTATATTTCATTTACTTTAGTTATTAATCATAAATAAATAAACACCTATCATTTGAATCCATTAAAAATAGCCTAAACTTCAAATTCCAAGAGGATGAAAATTCAACTTTCTAGTTCAAGAACAAAAATGGATTTTTTATATCGAGACGATTTTCAACTTTCAAATTCTAGTTTTTTTTTTCAATTTAAAATTTTCATAAATCTTATTAAAATAAACCTCATTAAAAACCAAAAGTCTGTCAAAATAATCTTTTTTATAGTGTCAACAAAATTATTCCTATTCAGATGATTTTAAACAATGTTCGCATACTCTGAACAAGGTTTGATCGAAGCGTAACTCTTTCAATATAACTCGGATTCAAATAGTGTCATATTTGTTGGAAAACTAGATCAAAATAAACATTTCTCAATGATTTGGTTTGGGCTTGTGTATGAAGATCAAAACTAGTTCAGTCCAGATCAAAATTGGACCGAACCGGACAATTGACTCCCTCATATTTTCTATTGGCCTAGAAGCTGATGTGGCAATAAAAGAGAGGTATTGTGTCATTTGTATCAAACATCCAAATGGGTCTTTTTGGCAGCTAAATGTTGTCATTGAAGATTTTGATGCTATTTCAACTAAAGTAGAAGTTCTTTGTCAAGGAATTCTAGGGCTTGTTTCATAACCATCTTTTTTCCAATCCCTTTATCTCTCTGTCAGAAGCAACTTTGGTAATCCCATAATTTCTTAGATTAGAATAGCATTTGGTAACCACAATTTTAGTGATCACATCCTACTCCTATTTTCTTCTTCTTCTTCTTCCACGTTAGTCAATTTGATCTTTTAAATGGGGTTCTTAAAAAAGGGAGACATGAACGAGCTTGTGAGCCCTGAATTGGTATGCTCAACTGCTTTCATCATCTTTCTCAGTCCCATGCCTTCTCATGTGGCAGTGGCAACTAGTTTTGACGAAACACCACCACCTGAGTTCGAGACCTAACATCAATGAAATGAGGCACCAAAGACACAAGCAGCTACGATGATGATGAGGTTTTTTCGGCTCAAACCACCGCATATAGATCCAACATTCATGCTCACAAGTATCTCACAACTAAAAAGTTCAATAGCATGGGGAAAGGACAAAGAGTCCTTAATTACAAGAACTTTTTTGTCCTGAAAAATCAATAGTTTCTATAGGCTCCGTTTGTTTGACGTAAAATTTTACTTGTAACGTTTTACATGTTAAAAAAAAAATTCAATGTTTGTTTCCTAGTGGTAAATTATAGTGATCTCAAAGGGGAAAGGAAAAAGAACATCGCCTTTCTTTTACCTACCAGAAAAAAACATTGAATTTCTTTAATTTTACATATAAAATATTATACATAAAATTATAATTTTACGTCAAAACAAACAGATAGATAAAATTTTTGGGAAAATGATGTACACACTTCTCAGTGTGTACTTCTTTTTCTACCTTTCTCTTCTTTGAAATCTAGATTCCCTTTCTCTCTCCTCCAATTGACCAACTGCCAATCTTCCATGTACTCCCATTTCCTTATTAGCGTGTAAGATTCCAATAAATATACCCTGCTAGTGTGTATATCCCTCTTATAAAATTTATATTAGGGAATTTACTTGAACTTCTCCTTGACAATTGGTTTATTATACAAAACTATCCTATGTCTTTGGGAATTAATCCACTACCTTCTTACTAATGATGTTAACTTAAATATTTGATAGACAAAAATACCTTTCAAAATTACAATACATAAAGGGACAACTTAAGAATCGATCAAACAACTTCTCTTCCTGGCAGTTTGTGATAAGTTATATTCCCTCACTGATTCAGAATCCAACCCAATGACACTTTAGCAGGAACAAATTTTGTCATCTTTTTAAGATTTAAATTCAAATTGTAAATATAGGAACCATCCAAATCCTCTACTAATTGTACATTCATATATATGGGATTCATCCCAATCCGGACTGATTGTACATTCCATATATATGAGATTCATCTCAATCCCCACTGATTGTAACCTCTATAAAAGTCGATAATGAAAAATATCACCGACATTGAGTTGGATTCAGAATCAGTGAGGGAATATAACTTTATCAGTTTAACGGTAGAAACGACTTTTGTTTTTGACAAGTCAATGGCAGGATCATCATCTTCCAAACTAGCATCCTCCTTCATTGTTCCGGTCTTACCTTGCCTTCCCAGAAATAGACATCCGCGTGGCAAAGAGAGAGGTAAAGAGGATCTTTAGACGAACCTCCGACTTCTGAGGTGGTGCCACCTCCACTTCTTCGATCACCAATGGCTTCCCTGCTTCCCATGCCACTGCAACTGCACTCATAAACGTTTACACAAGCCATCAATCAACAAATAAGCAAACGAGAATAACAAAAAATTGATTTAAAAAAAAAAAAAATTCTGAAACCTTCACAATAAAGACAAGCCAAGCCCCAAATGACATCTTACATAGATATGAAAATGAAATCCTAAACCAGCAAGGATCAAAGAAGAGAAAACGAGACAGGTCAGTTATAAGCAAATTACCTCTGCAACGGATGACCTTGCCAGCAGTGCTCGACATCTTCCCTTCTTGATAGAAAAGCTTCTTCACTCTATAATGGATTTCTGAGCTCTTCGTCTGTACTCAGAAGTTTTGTTGCCATGGGATGGAGATACCTTGGCTGGTATTTATACTGAGCAAAGAACGTGAAGCGTGGCCTAAAGATTACGACTTTGCAAAATTGCGAGGAGATTGGATTATGGAAATGTTGGAATAGCTGGAATAGCTATTAAATTACGGAGCTAATCATCATTATCAACTTTACCTTCAGCCAGCTCCAGCCTTCACGTCTGGATAAACAACGATCGTGTTCAAAACTCAAAACCATCGGACTTTCTGAATCAAATTAATCACAACTCTTCTCGAAAACAAAAGTTCAGAATCAAAAGAGTGGGATCCACTTGTAATGGGATCCACGGGATAGAAATATCTAATCCAAGATATGGACTAGGAACATTAAAACCGGAAACTAGAGAAGAGACCAACGAATTGAAACCGGAACGTTTGTTCTTGCTTGGAGAAGAATCAAAACAGAAAACAAGAGGACCCTTTCAAAAATGGTTTTAGTTTGCTTTCAATAAAGGGTATTTAGGTGATTTCATTTTAGATAAGGGTATTATTGTCTTAATGAAATTTTAATATTTTTTCCGATAGATTTTAAGGTCCTCAACCTAACGGTGTGGATTATTCTGTTACAAAATAGTGTTCTAAGGGTGGTTTGTGTCACTTTTCTAAAGAGAAGGTAGTTCTATGTAGTAAATCAATTATCAAGGAGAAGTCCAAGTAAATTTTCCTTTATATTATAACCATGGGAGGGTTTTTATGCATGGATTATGCATTAAAGGTGTGAATTGATTCATAAACGACTTATCTGTTTGGTTCAAGATTATAATTAATAAAAACCAAAATCAAACCGATTAATAATTCATTTTTATTTCTAAAACCAAAACCAAATCTATTAACAACTGGTTTATCAGTTTCAAATAATCAGTTCATAAATGGTTCGTATATGATTTGTTATGACTAAGGAGCTGTGGTTTAATTCTAACATGAGAGTGACTTATTAGTTTCACATCGAATACATTTCTTTTTCTTAGACTTCGAATACATTGGATAAATTATAAAGTTACCAACCCTATAATTAGGGTGGTCAGCCAGTCTTTGAACTAATTATTTATGAGGGCGGGAACCTAGGAAATGTGCTGGATCTTTCATTGTATGGCAAATTGGATTTCTTGATTGGAAGATAATCTAGGCTCTCCTCTGACCAATCAAAGAAACATTTGAAATTGTGTTTTAATATAAGGGAGGTGGATCTACAAACTAGCGGGGCATATTGAAATATTATATGCCGACGGAAAAAGTCAGAATGCAAGAAGAACAGGTGGGTAATGGTGTTAAACGGTTTATAATCGGTTTAACTGTCCGATCCGTGCGATGGAATGTGTAAGAGGGTAAACCAAAATCGAACCGATTAACTAAACGGTGTTAAAATTGGAACTAGAACCGATTAGTAATTGATTTCGGTGTATCAATTTTTAAGCTATTTTTTATTAATTGATTTTGCTTGTGGTTTATAAACAGTTTAATTAAACCGTTATTAATCAATTTTTGTATTAAAAAAAAAAAACATGCGCAATCCTACGCTCCTCTTGGTGATGGATATGTCGTTGACCACAAAATACACCTGAAAAACCTCTTCAATGTTGCATTCACAAAACTTAAAATAACTCCATTGACATAAAAAATAGTTGTATTGTTGATATAGGTATAGGGTTATAGTAATTCATAAGTAATGAACATTATCATAATAGCCATTGTAAAAAACCTAAAATGCCAAGATAGTATTATATTTTTCATATGATCTTTCAACTGAAAAGAGTAAAACTAAATGGTTCATTATGCATGAGAGAAAAAAAGAGGTTGGGGAATGGGGAGGAGATTGCATCCCAAGTCTTATGCATGTTTGACACGGAGAATTCACCAAATATAGAAAAATCATTGCAAACAAACTGTTGGATTTCACTCCAATGGGAAATCCCTCATGACCTTCCTATTAAAGTCTGATTCGCAAATCCTTTTCTTATTCCTGACTCCATTTTAGACTCTCCTTTTGAGACCTCTCAGTTACTGACTGATCGGGCAGATGAGTTCCCTGGTCTTGATCCTAAGACGACAATTGTAAGTATGGTATGGTTTAGATCATCATCTACAGTGACCATTGAGCAACAGTGAGCATACCTTCTGACGTCCTCTGGTGTCCAACACCAGTAGTGAGCAGTTTGACTCCACTCTCCAGACTCCAGCAGCTCAAACGTTAGACTCAAATTTGAAAGAATGAAAGTTGAAATGGGAATGAGAGAGTTGAAAATCGAGAGTCTCTTGACTATTGTTATGCCTAATATGTTTTCTAATTTTTTTGTTTTTGTTTAATGGTTTAGGCATTTGGGAATTGGGATTGGGTATGGGGAAATTAGTATCTTAATTGGGTTAGGGTCTTGGGAAAATAATATATTAATTAGGGTTGGGATTGGGATTGGGATTGAGATTTTCAATCTTAGAAATGAGATTAGCTTTTACTCTTTTACAGTTTACATGGTTTACACGGTTTATAGTCTATTCGGTTTAATCAGTGTTTAACTGGTGTAACCCAATGGTTTAAACGGTTCGATCTAATTTTGATAAACAGTATCAAATTTCAAACCAGAATCGAATCGATTACTAAACGGTCTCGCGATTCCAATATAAATGATTCAGTCCAGTTTTAGTAAATGATCCCGGTCTAAATATTGCACCTTTACCGGTGGGTAGTCAATTTGAGGAGAGACCAAAGAGAAAGGGTTTTATATTTCAAGGAAATGAGATAGAGATAGAAGTA
Source organism: Protea cynaroides (assembly GCA_028583415.1). Classification (NCBI taxonomy): domain Eukaryota; kingdom Viridiplantae; phylum Streptophyta; class Magnoliopsida; order Proteales; family Proteaceae; genus Protea; species Protea cynaroides. Next base: position 37,164,245 of record CM053271.1, read on the forward strand.
GCATATACTTCATTTTCCATTAATATAAATACCTAAAATGCCAAAACGACAAAAAATGCAATTTTATTTTCTCTAATGCTAAAGCATTTGTGAAGAAGGCGGGGCCTTTATGCAATGGGAAGACTGGCCATTGTGATCTTGCGGTCATAGATTTGAATTTGGAAACAATCAAGTGGGGTAAAACTATGTACATAAGCCCCTCCCCAAACTGCACAGTGGCGGGCTCTCATGTGAGCATGGTTTAATTAATCAGTATCGGATCAGCCGAAATGTTCGAACTCGATTCGCATGAACATGGAAAACACATTGAACTACTGTTGTTTGTAGCCATTTTCAAAACTGAATTTCTCCAAAGCACATGTCTTGATGGACTTCAAATTTCAAGTCTAACATTGTTTAGAGCCATTGATCAACTCTCTTCTCAACGATCGGAATATTATTGATCGGAAATACAGATGTGAATCACCCCTAAGGTTCATCTTCCAACTTCAAGCACCATTGTTGCAGGGAATTTCAGCTTCGAATTTCTTCACATCCAAACTTCTGATGGACTTGATATTTGGAGGGTAAGTTTCTTTTTATATCTATATTCAAATCCTCCGGCTTTGATCGGAACATTGTCATCCGAAAGTTCAGATTTGGATCACCCGAAAAGTTCATCTTCCGATTTCAAAAACTATCGTCGCAGGAACTTTAGCTTCATATTTCTCCACATCCGAATCTCTGATGGGCTTGAATTTTGGAGTCTAAGGTATTTTTATGTCATTCTCAAATCCCTCAGAGCTGAACATTGACAGCCGGAAGTTCAGATCTGAAAAACCCGAAAGATGCATCTTCTTTTTACCAAAAAACTAAAAAAAAAAAAAAAAAAAAAAAAAAAAAGGTGCATCTTCCAACTCCAAAACCAAGTTGCAGTCACTTTAATGTATTTTTAATGCCATTCTTACAAAATTGCAATTAATAAATATAATTTTTATTTTTTTTTCATCATTATGTTTTAATAATACTTAATTTTTATGATATTTTTATTTTTTTTATTATTTTATTATTAAAATACTAATAAAAGAATTGATCCCAAAAAGTGAACGAGTCCCTATGGACTGGTATTGGTCCGATCCTAATGGATCCAGTTTTGCAAGTGACCAAAAGGTGATCTTGTAAGGAAACAAATCGTCTCCAATCCGTTTAGTTGTCCAATCCTGATTAGATGGACTAAAATCACAAGTCACGTAGGTACACACATCCTCTTATCCCAGCCTGTACGATTAGGGCTAGACAAGCTTGACAGACTAGAGACGATCTCTGTCCATCTTCCGATTCCAAAAAACGAAGCTGCAATGACTATAATTACTTTTATTCTTAATATATTGTAATAAATAAATATAATTTTAATTATAGTTCATCATTATGTTTTTATAATATTTTTATTTTTATAATTTTTTATATATTTTTATAATTTTTTATATTTTCTAATAATTTAAAAAAATACTGATCCAAGGACTGATCCCAAAAAATGAACAATACATTCCATATGGACCCGTATCGCCTGATCCTGACGGATCCGGATCGGATTGGATTGACTTTACAAGTGACCAATGTTCTATTCGATACCTGGATTTATGACCGTGCTTGTGAGTTAATATCGTCATTTAATATATGGAATTCTATTTGAAGTTGCATGGAGGTGGACATCATCTTCCCCTTCCTTCAATAATTTTTTTGAGCTTGATTGACTTCGAAGTAAAAGATCAGATAAATCTCTTGTAGGGTTCGGATTCTGACTATGTTAGAAATAAGCACATTGTTTCATTTTGGGGTCTTTAAATTAGGTTGCTTTAATTTTTCTTACTGGCTTTTCTTTGTTGTCAAGTGGATCTTCTCTTATTGTGTAACCTGAGGGTCTGTTTGTGAAGTTTCTTTTTCTTCAAATAAATTTTGGGAGGAAGATCTACAAATTAACAGGGCATATAAGAATCTTATATGGTAATGGAAAAATAAAAATACAAGAATAATCAATAGTGGATCAAAAAAGAAAAATAAAGAAAAAGATGATCCAGATATCAATCAGAAAAAGATAGTGAGAGACAGCATAAGAAAAAAATGAAAGACAATTCCCATAACCACTGCGACCCTGGGGATAATTTTATTTATCATTTAGGGCTACATGCAGCAGGTTTTACGGAAATTGTACAAAAAATTCGAAGACATTGACTATCATTTAATACAACAGATAAAAGAGCAGGACTACCTTATAACCGGAACTTAACCTTAAAAAACCCATCCATGGCCACAAGTGGGTGGACCATGTCGGCCAGAATGAACAACCTTGGCATTAGAACATACTGATGTAGCAGTTCCATCCTTTCCATTATACCACAAATTGATGTATCCAATCTCCAACTCAACTGGCACAGCTTTGCTACCCACAATACTCACCGCAACTTTAGAAGATGATCTCCCTGAGATGTTAATGAACTTCACCTTTTTCAGCTGAACAAGTGATGGCGATTGCAGCTGGCAATAGTAATGTGGGCAATACTCTTGATCTACTATCACTGGATTGAATACATCATTGACAATAATGTTACTGAAACTAAGATCATAAGCAAGACCTGGTGGAGAAGAAGGCCATGTCTTGATTCTTATACCATTTAAAGTTCCAGTCAAGGTACAATTATCAACATAGATTCCTGATACCTCATCTTCATTTTGGTACTTGCCTAAGCTGCCAATACTAATGCCATGTCCTGGACCACAGAAAATTTTGGAGATGGTTATCTTGCGACTTCCTGGACCAATGGAGATACAATCATCGCCGGTACCAATCTCCGATTGAGTAATATCGATGAAGTCCGAATTTCCAATGTGGATTCCATCTGTGTTGGGGCTGTTCCCCGGTGCCCAAATCTTAAGGTTACGCATGTTCATACCATGGCATTGAAAAACTGTCATGTGAAAATTTTTACTGTTCAAGGAAGTTATATCCTGGACGAATGTATGGTTGAGGAAATCAAATCTCAAGTTCTGTTAAGACACAAAAATAAATACAACATTAAAACACCACTCATGCTTCTATTGAAAATAAAAAAATACAATTTTAAAAATCCAAATGGCAAATAGAGGAATGTTACATGTTCAAAATCCAAATGGCAAATAAAGGAATGTTACATGTTCAAAATCCAAATGGCAAATAAAGGAATGTTACATGTTCAAAATCCAAATGTCACATAGAGAATCTTAAGATCTTGCAAATATTTTCAATGAGGAATAAAAAAGGCAAAATGTTTTATGTACGATCGTGCTTACGCGTTTTCAATCATCAGATTGACATAAAACAACATTAGGTGACACTTTTACCCCTGTTTTAAAACCAATGGCTATGGGTAGTACCTCATATGCAACCATGCTTAAAAACAGTCTAGTGTGCAGGGAATCTTCTACGCCGCATGAACATAAGAAATTGTATCACGGATGGGGTCTATAGAGTGAAGAGAGAAGAGAGAAAATACCAAAATATGAGAACAAATTCTGACATTGCAAGCACTATGAGGATTCTTTTCCCATTGTGTGATTGTAACTGACGAGGGTAACATACTCCTATTTTACTGGGGCGAAGTTGCCAAAGTGATGACATGGTTACATTCAGACAAACCAAATGTATTGAGTTCAGATCACTTCCACTTCCATGTTAGTGAACCCACTAAAATATGCCATCACTATCCATGTTGTGTGGGACCTACAATAGGTGTGTAGAATCCACAGGATATGAATGATAATAAAATCCTTTGGAGGGTTTACATATGTGGAAATTAATTAATTATTCCCAATAAAAGGTATGTGGCTCATTTGCATGTTTGTGTATCTTCCACCAGATCCATCTCTATACATAAGGTTGTGAGACCCATACTCTAGAAGTAGGTCTCACACCCTATGGACGAAGATGGAATCATATGAAGGATGCACGTAAGTGCAGAGGAACCGTTCTCAAACAGAAGCTTTAGAAAACCTTACACTGGGGTACTGTTTGCAATTGCCCGGATTTTGCGAACAACTGTTGTCAGCCCAAGCCTTCTGTCCTCGGCCGTCAAATGTTCCTCCTCCTGAGATGACTAAGCCGTAGATGTACCGGAAAGTTACCCAACCATTCGTCTTCAAGGTGGCGGAATCCATCGGAGCCACCAGAGTGCCTTCAATCCGAAACTCAATTGATGCACTCCAGCATGGTCCAACCAAAAGGACCGGACTCATGAAATAAGTTCCCTTAGGTATCAGAACTGTAGACCCCACCTTTGAAGCACATGCATCTTTCCAAGCATTCGTGAGAGCCTGATTTTTATCAAAAATAAAAAGTAAGAGCCTGATTCAAGAATACAACAAATATGCTTATTGCTTAATATCAACCAAACATGCATGGACACCGAAATTTTTTTTTCGTGCGAACTGGGTAGTTGAAAAATTCATGCTGCCCGGTTCGTGTATGCTAATATAGAATCTACTACTTCCTCAATGGTTCACAACTCGTTCTTAAATTTTAGTATTTTTTAAAATACTTTTAGAGTTAGAGTTAGATTCTATATGAGTGCCTGCAAACCGGGTCGGTTTGCCAAAAAAATTCCGTCCCTGCACAGATTTACTTTAAACATGATTTAAGGTATCGGCTGATGCCAAAACCAATCCTATTGGAATACGAATCAATCTGACATCCAATGATTGAAAAACACGTGGCCGATCCTATGAAAAAAATTTAAAAATAGTATAAAACCGGTATCAATCACTGTTGAAACCCACCCGAATCAACCAATACTTCAAACCAGGCCTTTAAACAATTAGAAGAAGAAAAGGTTTAAAAAGATTACTAGTTCATAGTTCTTACCTGACTGATATCTGTTCTTCCATCAGCCTTTCCTCCATAGTTAATCACATTAAAGACAGGAACAGCTAGAGCTACTTCAGCCCATGCAGACAGACACAATAGACAGATGACAAAAAGATTTGTTTTTGAACCCATTTCTTTGCTTTACTTATTCTTTGGGGGAGCCTTTTGTAATTTATAGTGAAAATGAGGAGGAGCTAAGGTTTTGTTTCTTGGAATTTTAGGTAGGTCCAATTATTTTAGTAAAATGTGATCTGTTGTTCTTTGGTCGTTGATTTCTTTCTTCTTCAGGTTTTTTTTTGTTTTCGGTGAACTTTCTTCTTCAGGTTCATATTCATGAAATCAATCAATCAGACAGGTTTGCAATCTGAGACAAGTCTTACATCTTTTGTTTCCTTTTTCTTTATTTCAGATACTATACCTTTGATTTCCTTGGGGTTTCCCGTTTTTTGGATGATTGACAATATTATCACGTTTTTTTCATGAGCTGCAGAATAAGATAGAGAGAGAACGTGAAGATATGTTAGCCGGGACCGAACCTGGTCTTTGCACCGTAGGCCCTGTAAAGGAATTATAGCTGAGCTAGCTATCCTATCCAACTCAAATCTCACCTTGTAAATCTTCCCGGTAATCTGATAATTATAGCTGAGCTATCCTGTCCTCAAATCAAATCTCACCCTGTATTAAATCTTCCCTGTGATCTCTCCAACGCACAGATCCTGAAACAACAATGTTAGCTGTAAGGAAAGATTTCACGGAGCATCTTTAGGTGCTCGTAAGACGTATCCGAAAACATCAACTACCGTCTATAGGTTCCAAAGATCATCAATCGCACCCACTTAACTGAAGGAAATCACTTAAAATATTGATAGACATTTTTACCCTCTATATTATAAATTTAAATTTTTTTTAAAATAGCTAAAAATACTAGTTTGACTTTCTAATGAAAATTACATTTACTCTTTATGTCTTTCGTTTTCACTCTCACCCAAACCCTAACGTTGGAGTCCCCTTTGCGTCTGTGCTTTACATCCATGGCTGGCGCTTGCGAGTTTGGAAATGAGTTTCTTACATTCCACCGTCAGAACTTCGATGGGATGGTGGGATTACATTGAAAGAAAAGGACCTGGGTAGTCTTTGAGAGACGTTGTTAGGGGTGCTTATACATACGTAATTACTTGCTCTCCTTGCATGAGCACTCCTTGCATGAGCACACATCCCAAACCTAATCCAGATGCATCGGTGTACAAGATAAATGGTTCTCCTGGAATTGGAATAGTCAAGATGGGTGACCCATCCATGGATTCCGACGATGACAAATCCAGCAGTGCCTCACTGGGAGAGAGAGAGAGAGAGAGAGAGAGAGAGAGAGAGAGAGAGAGATGAAAAGGGAGGGCACTTGTCTTGATAAAAAACATTTCATTTTAACTGAGTGAAGGTTACAACTTCCAAACCCAACCAAACAAACGAAAGAGAGGGAATATGAATCCCACCAACCCCCTGTTGATCATAGGTTGACACTAAGAGGGGGGGGGGTGAATCAGTGTCTTTAAAAATTCTTCCCAGAAAATCCTTTGAAGACAGACGCTGCCTTGAGCTGACACCTCACTTACTGAGCACAACCACACTATCACTGAACACTACTATCAAACACACAGTCGTATGCACAACTACCTCGCTACCACAGAGTGGCCAGGTCTACCATGTTATACATACTCATCCTGTAGACCATTCCACACACTTCACAATATACAAATAAGCACAATTACAAAGCATCTACAACACAGAGATATACGTGGTTCACCAACACGATATGTGATGGCTAGTCCATGGAGTAATGCTCTACGGGTTTTGTATATACTCAATACGCTTCTTTTAGCTGTCTATACAACAGGGAGAACATACACCCAGTTTACCCAGCATAAAACTAGGAGGGCACACATGTGCTAATAATTCAGGTATCAAGTACCAGTGTTCAACATACGCTGCACAAACTATGCTTAATCCGCACCCACAGGAAGCAAACTGTTATAGTTTTGGGCTTATAACAATGCCCTACAATTTTAGCATAGGCTAGTCAGGCATTCAACATTCATCACCTACAACTAGCATATAATGAGTACAGAAATTAAACAAGGCAACTCATACAAGGTTGAGAATCTTACAACTCTTGTCTGGCATTTTCTGGTACTCTGGGAAGACTCTAGGATGTCTTTGTGAAATTTGACATAGTCCTCAAGTCCACTCGAATCTTCAATGAACAATTTTAAAGCCAAACTCTAGCCTCCCTTTCCATTCCACTTCCCCCTTTTCTTCAATGCAACAAATACACAATGAAACCCTTCATTTAGCTTCTTTAAAACTTTTTCGAGCTCTCACAATCACCACTAATGTCACATCCCAATTCCATACCAACCAGAATGGTGTGATGAATCGTCTATCAATCAACGGTTCAATCAGGATCTCGAATAGGCTGTGTCCTTTTTTCTTAAACCATACACATCCACAATCATAATCAGAATAAATACACAATAGCGAAAGTCTTTAATATTTAATGAACTGAGAGTCACAGGGTTAAAATAAATAAATTATCCCATTATCTCCAAATAACAAGACATAAAATAAATAAATTAATCAATTACATCTTCTGAATAATCCAACTAATAATCTAGTCAAAGACGCATGAGTTGCACTCGCACGACGAATCATGCGACTCCATCATAGCTTCTGCATCCATCGCTGCAGCATGTCCGTACATTGGAGCATTCATATATCTTCTACAGTGGTACCTGTATCATCAGTTAAAAATATTTGACGTCGAAAGGGTGAGCACACATCATGTCTTAGTGAGCAAACAAAACAATGCAACAAACATATGGATGCATTCAATTCATATCTTTGGTCTGGTTCATAAGTTTACAATGTGCAATAGAAAGGTTTGGTGGCTGCCGCACCTCTATACACGGGTGTGTAAGCCCACCCAATGGATCAAAAACTATTGTCGTCCACATCCATCCCACCATGGAATAGGGATAGAGCTAAAGTGCTTAGGACTGCATCGTATCACACTTTCCTTGATGCCCTATCCATACCAACACGTAAGCCCCTATTGGTGAGGGCTTGCAAACTGGACTCACAACTAACCAATACTAATGTCAAACAGTGTATCCAAGGCCTCACCCCAGCATCCCTCAATACGTCCATAGAGATAGAGCTAAGGCCCCCCGACAGAGTCAGAGACTATACGATCCGAGACCACCTCCCCTGATGCCCTACGACGTAATAGTTTTGCTAAGATAATGGCGATACGACGATGTCAGTGGACAAGACTTGAGTAGAGATAGAGCTAAAGTGCTTAGGATCGCACCGCATCACACTTCCCCTGATGCCCTACTCGCATCAGGTACACTAACCACACACAAACATTCACATGCCTATTCCTAGCATCATCGTCATCATCATATTATAAATAAATAAAATTAAATATGTATGAATATTAATAGCAAGAATATTGGATGACATGTTAAATGCACAATACATGCATACAAGCATAGAATCATTTATGGCATTGGACTCAATATATATAAACAGTTTATTATTAGCCAATTAGTTAAGGTCTTGTTCCCTCACATTTGATTGATAGTAGATCCTCGTTCAAGCTTTATAATTCACTCTTAGATCATTTGAAAACCTAACAAGTTGATAGATTTTTAATTAGAATTAATTTCCATATATTTAGACTAACAGAAACTGAGGGGTCACAGGTGGAGCAACACCTGGGGTCTCAGTTTCTGTGACCACAGGGTGTGGGGTCACAGGGTAGGGTCGGACATACTCCGACCCCACGTGCGACCACACCCTCCTTGGAAACTTCTCGAGGGCATGTGGTCGGACATGTGAGTCTTGTGGGGTCGGACATCATGCGACCCCATGTGCGACCACACGTATTATGGTCGACCTTTTACTCTCAACTTCATTCCTTCATGTTTAGATCCTTTGGCTTATCATCATGGTCCTTCCTATGATCGTTCTATAGCTCAAAACTATAATTTTATACACCATCCATTGTCCACAATAATTTTCTCCATAGATTCTCTTGGAATTTACCCATGGATGGATGATTTGGGTTTCTCCTAGATCCTATCTTCTTCACTATTCTAGGCTCTCAATTAATCATGGGAATTAGGTTCATACCTTATGCTTGCCGATGATTCAGAGTTTTCTCTGAATTTTCCTCCTCCTTAGTCTTCTTCTTCAATTTTCCTTCTCTTCCTTTTCTTCTCTTTCTCTCATTTTCAATTAGGGTTCTAAAGGAGTGAAAGAGGCTAAGGGACATCCTATTTATAGAGAAACCCTCCATAATATGCCCCAATGAGTTTAAGAAAGACCCCCCTTCGAATTAGGAAGGTTTCTTAATTTTGGTTCTGACTGGGTTCCGTAGGGTCGGAGGTGGGGTCGTAGAATCCGCGACCCTACCTTTTTAAAATGTTCGACCCCACGACCTAATTTCATGGGGTTGGACTCTTTTGAGGTGGGGTCGGTTACACCTGTTTAGGCATGTGACCACACACTCATATTTGACTATTTTTGAGTTAAATTTCACACCTGGTCTTGTGGTTTCTTCACGCACTTGGTCCACTTGGCTCGACCATGATAGGTAGATCTGGTACAAGGTGGTAAGACCGGTTGGTTCGATACAGGTCTTACAACTCCCCCCCTCTTATTTAAAATTTCGTCCTCAATATTTGCACATACGTTCTGAGTCGAAAAGGTGAGGATATTACTTTCGCATAACATTTTCTTCTTCCCATGTGATCTCTTATATATCTCGGCTCCTCCAAGTGACCTTAACATAATAAATGTCACGATTGCGTAGACGTTGAATCTTTCGGCTGGTGATTTCAGTTAGTGCTACTTCGAATGTCAAATCATCAGTTAGATCTGGTGGATCCGCTATTAAAACGTGTGTTAGATCTCTGACGTACTTCTTCAATAATGAGATATGAAATACATCATGCACACTTGACATAGATGGTGGTAGTGCTAACTGATACGTCATTTTTCCACATTAGCTAGAATCTCATAGGGCCCAACATATCTCGGACTTAGCTTCCCTTTCTGTCTGAATTATTTTAAACCTCACATAGGTGATACTTACAAGAATACCTTATTACCTACGACAAATTCAAGATATCGACGTCGAGTATCTGCATACCGTTTTTGACGATTTTGAGCCGTTCTAACTCTTTCCTTATTAATGTCGACTACACGACAAGTCTCTTCAACAAATTCTGGTCCAACAATACTTCGTTCACCAACTTCATTCCAAAACAAAGGAGTTCGACACTTCCTACCATATGTATAGTAACCTGATAACTGTTGTTATAGGTGAACTCGATCAATGGTAGTTTCTCATCCCATGATCCTTTGAAATCAATAACATAGGCTCGAAGCATGTCTTCTAAAATCTGAATGGTATGCTCCGACTGTCTGTCTGTCTGAGGATGGAATGCAGTACAAAATTTCTGCATTGTACCCATAGCCTTCTGTAATCCTTTCCAAAACTTTGAGGTAAAACGTAGGTCTCTGTTGGACACAATGCTTTCAGGTACTCCATGTAATCTGACAATATTATCCACATATAGCTTGGCTAACCTCTCCAGGGTATACTGTGGTCGTATAGCTATAAAGCGAGCTATCTTAGTCAGACGATCTACAATCACCCAGACCGCGTCAACTACTAGGGGAGTCAATGGTAATCCGGTGACGAAGTCCATAGTGATGCAGTCCCATTTCCATGCTGGTTCTGACAGTGGCTGCAATAATCCTGCAGGTCTTTGCTGTTCAGCCTTTACCCTCTAACAATTTAGCATTGAGACACGAATTTAGCTACATCTGTTTTCATTCTTCTCCACCAATATAATTTCTTCAAATCATGATACATCTTTTTACTTCCAGGATGTACCGAATAAGCGGTGGTGTGAGCTTCCTTCATTAGTCTGTGTCTAATGTCCAAGTTTTTCATTTCAGAAACACATACTCATCTTTTGTACTTCAGTACCTTTTCATCATCCAAGGTGAACTCAGGAATGGTCCTACCTTTTTCGATGTCTTCTTGTACCATTCTCAGATAAGGGTCTGATTTAATAGTGGCTTTCACTTCATCAATTATATCAGGTACAATCTTTAATGTTGCGAATATATTTAAAAATCGATGAATAAACCCTTGGTTGGTTGATCCACCCGATGCATCTATCACGAGCTGCTCATTACCATGATGGAATACTTTTCCTGTAACACACATTGCCACAGTCGTGTTAACCTCTCCTTGAGATTTTATCATTATTTTTCTGCTTAGCGCATCAGCAACTACATTAACCTTTCCTGGATGATACTGGATACCGCAATCATAATCCTTCAATAATTTCAGCCATCTTCTTTGTCTCATGTTCAACTCTTTCTGATTAAAAAGATAAGTGAGACTCTTATGATCTGATTTAATCTGAAATTTCTCTCCATACAAATAATGTCCCCATATCTTGACAGCATGTACTACTGTCGCTAATTCCATGTCATTAGTGGGATGGTTCTTCTCATGTGTTTTCAGTTGTCTTGAGGCATATGCAACTACTTGTTCTCCTTGCATAAGTACACATCCTAAACCCAATCCAGACGCATCAGTGTACAAGGTAAATGATTGTCCTGGAATAGGAATAGTCAAGATGGGAGCAGATATCAATCTAGCCTTCAATGTTTGAAAACCTTTCTCACATTTTTTGGTCTAAACAAACTTTTCTCCTTTCTTAGTCAAACTGGTGAGAGGTACGGCAATTCTGGAGTAGTCTTCCACGAATCGTCGATAATACCCAGCTAGACCTAGGAAACTTCTAATTTCTGCAACAATCTTAGGTGCTTCCCATTTCACAATGGCTTCAATCTTGCTAGGATCCACTTTAATTCCTTCAGCGGATACAACATGGCCTAAGAAAGCGACCTCATTTAGCAAAAACTCATACTTTGTAAATTTGGCGTAAAGCTTCTCTTTTCTCAGTCGCTGTAGTTAGATTCATGACATGAGTTTCCTTGTCCTTGGAGTAGATCAATATAACATCAATAAATACAATGACTGACGTATCCAACATATCATGGAATACCCGATTCATGAGTTCCATAAAAGTTGTGGGTGCGTTAGTTAATCCAAAAGACATGACTAAAAATTTATAATGTTCGTATCTTGTTCTGAATGCTGTCTTTAGAATGTCACCTTCCTTAATCTTCAATGATGGTATCCTAACCGAAGATCAATCTTGGAGAACACCTTGGCACCTTGCAACTGATCGAACAAGTCATCGATCCAAGGCAATGGATATCAATTCTTGATTGTAAGCTTATTCAATTCCTGGTAGTCTATACACAGCCGAACGCTACCGTCCTTCTTCTTTACAAACAATACTGGCACTCCCCATGGTGATATGCTAGGTCAGATATAACCCTTGTCCAGTATTTCCTATAATTGTATCTTTAATTCCTTCAGTTCAGTAGGAGCCATTCGATAGGGTGCTTTAGATACTGGCGCGGCTCCAGGTATCAGATCTGTAACGAACTCTATAGCTCGGTCGGGTGGTAGTCCTGGTAGTTCCTCAGGAAATACATCTGGAAAGTCACGCACAACATCAATATCCTCCATTCGTGGTACTTCCTTGGTGAGATCAACCACGGATACTAGATACCCAACTCCTCCTTTCGCGAGGCATTTTCTAGCCTTTAATGCAGAGATGATGAGTTTTCGTTTACGGGGAAGTTTAGTTCCCGCAAAATTAAACTCTGCTTCTTCCTTGTCTTTAAATGTCAGCTTCTTTTCTGCACATAATAGGATTGCAGAATGCCAAGCTAACCAATCCATTCCTAAGATAACGTCAAAGTCTGCCATTTCAAGTTGAATCAGGATTGCATCCAAAATCTTCTCGTCGATAAGAACTGGACATGGTCCATAACCTTTTTCTAATTCTACTTCTAATCCCATAGGCGATCGTACAAGAAATTTGTAGTCTAAAGATCTGAGGGTAGATTTAGCTTCTTTCCAAGTGACACAGATATAAAAGAATGAGTAGCTCCAGAATCAAAGGGTACTCTAGCGGGTATGCCATTAATAGGTACGATACCTGTGATTTGTTTTAATTTAGTCTACATGCTCACATAATGTAACATAAAATGAAAGGTTCAGGTCATACCTGTGACCACATCAGGCGATGCGGCAGCATCCTTAGATGTAACTACATAAACCTTTCCTTGCTGTAGCTGCTTCCTGGGCTTAGGACATTCCCTGGAATAATGTCCCACTTGATCGCAGTTATAGCATTTTACTCCTTCATTATTTTGCTTTTGTTGAGGTTGGACTATTGGAGTAGTCTTGGCTGCAACATTAAATCCTTGAGTACGAAAGGATTTGAATGTCTTTGTGATCCCTCCGTTATAAGAATTTCCTTTTGACCTCTTGATACCTTTATTTTGAGCAAAATACCTCTCTCACTGGCTCGATTCTAGTACTCGAGCAATCTGCACTGCTTCATTGTAAATTTTCTTTTCCTGCCGCAAAACATGCTCTCGAATGCTTCCCCTAAGTCCCATGACGAACCTTCGGCTTTTAGTATTTTTCTCCTGCATGCTAGAGGGAGCAAAGAAAAATAGCTCTTCATAACGCTGTTGGTATACATCCACCATCATCTGTCCCTGATACAGACTCAGAAACTCTCTTTCCATAACATTTCTGAAACTTCTGGGAAAGTACTTCTCGAAGAATACCTCTTTATAAATAGCCCAGGTCAATTGGGCGTGCTTGGTTAACAGATAGGTCCGAGTAGACTTCCACCAATGGTGTGCATCGCCTTTCAGCATAAATGTTGCACACAGTACTTTCTCCTCCTCATTAATTGTCATCATCATGAAATTCCTTTCCATCTCATCGATCCAGTGAGCTGGCCACAAAAGATCTACTGGTTTACTATTATATTCTTTAGGCTTCATTTTCAGAAAACGCTCGATCAGTCGAGAGTGGTCCAACTGATACGGAGCATAGGCCCCATATATAGGTGGTTGATACTGGTAGCTACCTTGGGCTACCTCAGGGTTCTGTACTGGAGCTTGCACAAATGGTGTTTGAGGCGCTTGGGATGGATTCATAATTTTATATATTTATTTCCCTTATATTTAGTTTATTTAACATATTTTATGTCTTATGGTACTCATTTGTAATGATTCCTTATATATAAGACATTGATGGAAAGTATTGGTGATTTATGTTTAAAATGAAAAAAAATTCTGATATTCTTAATAATGACCTTCTGAATTTCATGCAGGTTTTTAATGTGGAAAGAATTCTAGAAATCAAACGTGATCCAAAAATCAGATCTGAAAAATTGATTTGAATTCAAACCAGAGAAGGAAGATTACCACACATAGAAGGTTTACTATTGGAAGGATTTGATTGATTGTCATAAATCTTGAAGAGAATATATACCTCTATGGAATATTACAAAGATTGGCAGGTCTAGGGGTGGCATTTGGTTAATAATGGAATGATTCTCTATCTAATCTAGGCAAGAAAATTTTGTTTAATCTTTATTTCCATGTAATAAGGTTGTCAATTCTAGACATACCAGATTTAATCTTCTCTACTTTGGCTATTTAAGCAATGTAACGGCTACGTAATAGAGCATCCAAAAATTATTGAGAAGATAGTTTTACTTCTTTTGTCTTTCTTTTCTATCATATTTAGCTAAGTTCTTTAGTCGATTCAAGGAAATTCAATCCGGTTAGTAAAATTGTGAGACTTTGTTCTTAATTTTAATTATTCTTCTATTCAAATATCTGTGTTTCTTGGTTTTTCAAGTTAATGACTGTATGATTTAGTTTATTAAGAGGTCTATTAATTGATTGAGTTATGTGATTTATTGTTAACCTGAATCCATAATCCGTAATTGTTATGGTGTTCAGGAAAAGTAGCAATTGAGTAGAACAATTATGATCCAAGTTTTTGTTACTTGCTTAAAAGAAATATTAAATGAATTAAATAATCTGAAGCTTGTTAAATGAAACATAGAATGAAACATATAGTAGTAAGTATTCCCGCCTGTCACGCGGGTGACCCGGGTTCGATCCTCGACAATGGCGCCAAATTTTGATGCGTATCGAGTGTAACCAAAAATAAATTACTCTACCTATAATGAATAGTAATGATAAGTAAAGGTCGATCCACAGAGACTAGTTAATCAAATTATCTACTTACCAAGAAAAAAAAGGGGGGTTTTCTTCTGTAATTTAATTGACAAGAAAATTAAGTAACAAAAATTCAATGGAAGATGATGTCAATTCAAGGAAATTTACTTACGGCTGCAAATTCTTATCAATAAACCAATTGATATTAAGCAATCCTCATGAATTTACTGATAGCATTACACTCTCGGAGGGAGTTAAAGATGAACAATAATCTAACAAGCGTCAGATTATTTAATTCATTCTATGTTTCTTTTAAGCAAGTAACAAAAACTTGGATCATAATTGTTCTTTTCAATTGCTACTTTTCCTGAACACCATAACAATTATGGATTATGGATTCAGGTTAGCAATAAACCACATAACTCAATCAATTAATAGGCCTCTTAATAAACTGAATCATACAGTCATTAACTTGAAAAAAAATAAAAAAAATACAGATATTTGAATAGAAGAATAATTAAAATTAAGAACAAAGTCTCACAATTTTACTAACCGGATTGAATTTCCTTGAATCGACTAAAGAACTTAGCTAAATATGATAGAAAAGAAAGACAAAAGAAGTAAAACTATCTTCTCAATAATTTTTGGATGCTCTATTACGTAGCCATTACATTGCTTAAATAGCCAGAGTAGAGAAGATTAAAATTTGTATGTCTAGAATTGACAACCTTATTACATGGAAATAAAGATTAAACAAAATCCTCTTGCCTAGATTAGATAGAGAATCATTCCATTATTAACCAAATGTCACCCCTAAACCTGTCAATTTTTGTAATATTTCATAGAGGTATATATTCTCTTCATGATTTATGACAATCAATCAAATCCTTCCAATAGTAAATCTTCTATGCGTGGTAATCTTCCTTCTCTGGTTTGAATTCAAATCACCTTTCCAGATCAGATTTTTGGATCACGTTTGATTTCTAGAATTCTTTCCATATATTAAAAACCTACATGAAATTCAGAAGGTCATTATTGAAAATATCAGAATTTTTTATTTTAAACATAAACTACCAATATTTTTCACCAATGTCTTATATCTAAGGAATCATCAAAAATGAGTATCATAAGACATATAATATGTTAAATAGACTTAATATAAGAGAAATAAATATATAAAATTATGAATCCATCAGGTACCGTGTTGCTACCCCCTGGTACTGTATTAGCTTGTCCGGCTGACATAGGTGTCGTATGTACAGCTGAAAAAACCATTCCTATAGAAGCTTGCATATTGGCTTGCACCTGCTGTATTTGCTGCAACTGTTGTGCTAGGTTCATAACTACTATAGCCAATTCTATAGGTGGGGTTGGCAAGTTTATAAGATTTACCTGGCCATTAGCTCCTGGTGTTGTCATATTCTAATTTTCTTGTCCTTCAGGATTTTCATGGCTGTCTTCCTCTACAGGTGGTGGTGGTGGAATTAGGTTACGACCTCGCCTAGTTATTCTTCGCCCAGCCATTTCCTATTCTGGTGGTGGTAGTGTCTCAAAAATCATAGAACATGTGAGACAATCATTATGTAAGTCATTCCCATGTCAAAATCCAACTAATCAATGTAAAATCCCAACTTTCCAAGTCATTTAGTCAAAATACTGTATTTTTCCATTGTAGGGTCGATGGTAGGGTCGCACTGTGTCCGACCACAGGGTATGCTACCTCACAAAACCCTGTCAGCTCACCAAGAGCCTAGGGTCGGACGTAGGGTCGGTATATGTCCGACCACAGGGTCCGACCACATGATGTCTGTTAAATCACCGAGAGCCTAGGTTTGATCCTGGGGTTGGTATATGTCCGAGCACAGGGTCCGACCACACGATGTCTGTCAGATCACCGAGAGCCTAGGGTCGATCCTGGGGTCGGTTGTAGGGTCACATGTTTAGTCGAATTCTATGACCCCACAACCCCAAATTAGGTTTTTAAACCTGATTTTTGGAGTCATTTCTCACTTTCTCTTTTTCCTTCAGCTCAACTCGCTTCCCCTGAGTTGTTACAGTATCGACCCCTCGTGTTTGGTGATTATTTCTTCCATTTACGACCTCCGCTTCGTTCCTTCAGGTATGTTCTCTACTGGTCTTCATTTTTAAGCTTTCAAACTAGGTTTTTCTCCATTTACATCGTTTTCTTCAAATTATTAAAAAAAATTTAACCGTAAAAATTTGATTTTTATTGGGGGCTTTTGCTATTGGCCACCCAATGGACGGAAGCCCTCAAGAAAATTTGAGTTTCATCGGTTAGTTTTTGGAAAACTTAAAATTTTCCATTTTTGACCTAATTTTCAAAATTTTTCCTAATTGTTGAAATTTCTTCAAATTCGATCTCCTAGTTTAAATTTCCAAATGTATGAGCCTTGCAGGGTGGTTTGGAACATATGCAAGTCCTCCTGCCCAACTGTTTGGGTGAAAAGTGAGGCTTTTGGCCAAATCATGCCGTTATAATGCCCAAAATTTTGAGTTTTGCTCTATAACTAATATCCTTTCTATTTGTCTGTGTCCTTGCAGATAGCATGGCTCGCACCAAAGTTCCCAGAGCTCATGATCCCATTCGTTTCCGCTCTAATGAGGCAGAGGCTCAGTATGCTCGTTATGAGCATAAAAAGGTGGAAGGGGGTCGCTGTGTAAGCTTGGCTAGTCTAGCCTTGTTTAATGTAGAGGGAGCTTTTAGGGACATGGGTTAGCTCCCCATGATAACGTATGAGGCTTGCACCTGTCCTACTCTGGTGAAGCAGTTCTATTGCAACTTCCAAGTAGTGGGTGATTGCAATGATACAGACAGGGGTAGGGAGCTTCGGATCACCAGTTATGTGAAAGGGGTGGAAGTTTCCTTTAATTGCCAGGAGTTGGCTGATCTCCTAGGCATATCAAATGACGGTCCCTTGGTATACTGTGCACCCAAGGAACCCCAGTTCTTTTCCTTGATGATGCGTGCTGAGATTGATCGCCAGCTTCTTAGAGGTGATCGCTGGGAGATGAAGGCAATCAACCTACGGCCGAAACCTCAGGTGTACTGCAAGATCATTCAGCACAACCTGATTCCTCAGAGTGGGCATTATGATAAGATTTCCTAGTTGACCCAGTACCTCTTGTACTGCATCTGCACTAGACAGCCCGTCTGTCTGCCATACATTATCATCAGGACGATGACCCGTGCCATAACGCCTGGTCTGGTAGGCAACCAGCCCTATGGGCGTTTGATTACTACCCATCTCACACGCTTGCATGTTGACTTATTGGATGAGAGGATTCATGAGGATACTTTCTCTTCTGACCTTGACTGGGATGCCATTTGCAAGATGGGGATGCGAGATGCACAGGTCAATGATGAGGAGAGGAACACTCTAGTGCGTCCTCGTACCCGGGTAGAGATGGTAGACGTCGAGGCGGTAGCAGCAGCAGTAGCAGCAACAGGAGTCCATGGGGGTGATGTTGAGGATGATGATCGTATGTATATGGATGTAGATGCCATACCTCCTCCATCACCACTGCATTCCACTGGAGCTGGCCCATCTCGGGTTCATTCACACACTGCTGGTCCTTCACACCCACCATCTGATGATGTGATGGGGCTACTACATGAGATTAGAGAGGTTCAGTGCGTGACTGATGAGAGGTTAGGAGAGATTCTAGATGCCCAGTGTGAGTCTGATCAGCGAATGGCCAACCTGACGGCTTGTCTCCAGGTGACCCAGACTCAGATAGCCTGGTTGACTAGAGTGTATGCTGAGGACTATGACCGGAATCCTCCAGCACCTCCTCCTCCAGCATCTCCAGCTCCATGATATATATTTTCTTTTTGCTTTTTCTTGTACTACAGAGTAACTGTCCGGGTGGTGGACCGTACTCTGATTTGGATATGTAACTATGTTGCTTTTTATTCGATGTATATGAAATTTGTTTCTCCTTTTATATATGCATTATTCTCTTTCTTAATTTTTGTCTCATACAACATAGGTTCTTATAGTGTGTTTTTATTAAAGCTATTAGATTTTTATCCTAACTCAGTTCATGAACTTTTGTGGAAGTATACAGGTTTAATAAACAGGACCTGAGAGCTCTAATACCAAGTTGTCACACCTCAATTCTGTACCAACCAGAATGGTGTGATGAACCGTTTATCAACCAACGGTTCAACCAGGATCTCGAATAGGCTGTGTCCATTTTGCTTAAACCATACACATCTACAACCATAATCAGAATAAATACACAATAGCAAAAATCTTTAATATTTAATAAACTGAGTGTCTAACGGTGATAAAATAAATAAATTATCCAATTATCTCCAAATAACAAAGACATAAAATAAAATAAATTAATCAATTATATCTTCTGAATAATCCAACTAATAATCTAAATAAAGACGCATGAGTTGCACTCGCACGATGAATCATGTGACTCCATCATAGCTTCTGCATCCATCGCCGCAGCATGTCCATACATCGGAGCATTCATATAGTCTTCTACAGTGGTACCTACATCATCAACTAAAAATATTTGACATTAAAAGGGTGAGCACATATTATGGCTCAGTGAGCAAACAAAACAATGCAACAAACATATGCATGCATTCAATTTATATCTTTGGTCTGATTCATAAGTTTGCAATGCGCAATAGAAAGGTTTGGTGGCCCCTGCACCTCTATACACAGGTGTGTAAGCCCACCTAATGGATCAAATACCATTATCGTCCACATCCACCCCACCATGGAATAGGGATAGAGCTAAAGTGATTAGGACTGCACCGCATCACACTTCCCCTGATGCCCTACCCATACCAACACGTAAGCCCCTATTAGCGAGGGCTTGCAAACTGGGCTCACAACTAACCAATCCTAATGTCAAACAGTGTATCCAAGGCCTCACCCCAGCATCCCTCAATACGTCCATAGAGATAGAGCTAGGGCCCCCCGGTAGAGTCAGAGACTACATGGTCCGAGACCACCTCCCCTGATGCTGTATGATGTAATAATTCTGCTAAGGTAATGGTGATATGACGATGTCAGTGGACAAGACTTGAGTAGAGATAGAGCTAAAGTGATTAGGACCACACTGCATCACACTTCCCCTGATGCCCTACTCGCATCAGGTACACTAACTACACACAAACATTCACATGTCTATTCCTAGCATCATCGTCATCATCATATTATAAATAAAAAAAATTTAAATATGCATGAACATTAATAGCATAAATATTGGATGACATGTTAAATGCACAATACACGTACACAAGCATAGAATCATTCATCGCATTGGACTCAATAAATAAAAATAGTTTATTATTAGCCAATTAGTTTAGGTCTTGTTCCCTTACCTTTGATTGATAGTAGATCCTCGTTCAAGCTTTATAATTCACTCTTAGATCACTTGAAAACCTAACAAGTTAGATTTTTAGTTAAAATTAATTCCCATATATTTAGACTAATAGAAACTAAGGGGTCACAGGTGGGGCAGCACCTGGGGTCTCAGTTTCTGCGACCACAGGGTGTGGGGTTGCAGGGTAGGGTCGGACATACTCCGACCCCACGTGCGACCAGACCCTCCCTGGAAACTTCCCGAGGGCATGTGGTCAGACATGTGAGTCTTGTGGGGTCAGACATCATGCGATCCCATGTGCGACCACACGTATTATGGTCGACCTTTCACTCTCAACTTCATTCCTTCATGTTTGGATCCTTTGGCTTATCATCATGGTCCTTCCTATATCGTTCTATGGCTCAAAACTATAATTTTATATACCATCCATTGTCCACAATAATTTCCTCCATGGATTCTCTTGGAATTTTCTCATGGATGGATGATTTGGGTTTCTCCTAGATCCTATCTTCTTCATGAATTATTCTAGGCTCTCAATTATTCATGGGAATTAGGTTCATACCTTATGCTTGCCGAAGATTCAGAGTTTTCTCTGAATTTTCCTCCTCCTTAGTCTTTTTCTTCAATTTTCCTTCTCTTCCTTCTCTTCTCTTTCTCTCACTTTCAATTATGGTTCTAAAGGAGTGAAAGAGGCTAAAGGACATCCTATTTATAGAGGAAAATCCTCCATAATATGCCCCAATGAGTTTAGGAAAGACCCCCCTTCGACTTAGGAAGGTTTCCTAATTTCGGTTCTGACTGGGTTCCATAGGGTCAGAGGTGGGGTCGCAGAATCCGTGACCCTACCTTTTTAAAATGTCCGACCCCACGACCTAATTTCATGGGGTTAGACTCTTTTGAGTTGGGGTCGGTCACACCTGTTTTGGCATGCGACCACACACTCATATTTGACTATTTTTGAGTTAAATTTCATACCTGGTCTTGTGGTTTCTTCACGCACTTGGTCCACTTGACTCGACCATGATAGGTAGACCTGGTACAAGGTGGTAAGATCGGTTAGTTCGATACGGGTCTTACAACGAATGGCCAACATTTCTTCAAAGTCTTCAATAGACACAATGACACCTCACACAGCCTATAAAATATAAAAGAGACGAAGTAAACCTCAATACAAGACCAAACCAAAAACCCTAGCTCGGTATTTTGTTAAAACTGGAATAGCTTATTCTCTAAGCTTTCTTTTCTTCCATTAATGGCTCATAGCCATTCTTGGCATACAAGATGCTTCAATGGAGCTTCAATAAAGCCTCTCCTATGTCAATACATCAAAAACACCATTAACCCCTTTCTTGAAGCTTTTTTGAGTTCAAACCTTAAACACACAAGCTCACAATCATCATGGATATTCATTAGGAGCTCCACCAACCTCTCACTACTCCTTAAAACTCCATTGACAAGCAAAGTTGAGGTTGGTGGGTGATTGGAGGCTCACACAATAGTCAAAACTATCAAAATCCCCTTCTCTCCCTTTCTTCCCTCTTCTTCCCGATTCTTCCTCCACACAGACTCTATTTTTTCTTTCAAATGATAGAGCATTCGAAATGGATCTTGGTGGTCTTGGGATCGTCCGATTTGGACTCCAGATGGTCGAGATATGGCCATTACAATCTCGGCCAACAAAATAATTCTAAAAAGCATCTTTTTAAGGTATACGGTGTACCTGCGCTACACCAAATCAGCGCCTCCGCTGACAGAGTTAGAACCATTGTCGATCTGTGGTTGGGGGAGAAAGCATCTTCTAAAATAGGCCATTGGATCTCTACAGAAGCACGGGATTACTCTTAGACCGTCGGATCTATTAAATCCCGTCAGAGAAAATCAAAGATGAATGGAGCCGCTGGATCTGGATCTTCTCGCCGCTGCACCGTAAATATGTCACACCGAATCATGGGGTATACTTTATATTTTGTGGATCATGAAAATATATTGCTCCCAGCCAATAAGAGATCTCGCGCAGGAATCTCGACGAGACCGACGAGCAGTACTTGATCCTGCATTTTCTCAGACCGTTCGATTGGGATTTCTGTGTTGAGACTCCATCCAGGCCATTAATATGGCTTCTTTTACTTTATGCCCAAAATGCCCCTGAGAATGTTTGAAAGCACCTCTGTAACCATTTGTAGCATAACAGTATCACTTCAGGTGAACAATTCCAGAGAGATTTTCTCTCTCCTAGAATAACCTCGAGCACCTTGAGTGCGTGCGACGGGGCTTGTGGGAGGGGCTGGTTGCGGGAGAGCCTGTACGGCATGCCATGGCTATGGGCCATGCATGCGATGCTGCGCTGCTAGTGCGCACCTGGGCTTGCAGGAAGGCCATGCTGCTGCCTTGCTTGTGGGCTTGGGCTATGTGCCTTGTGGCATGCCTTGCTGCCTTGGCTGTTGTGGCATTGCTGCTGCCTAGTGGCAAGCGGCCATGCTGCCATGGTGGCACGCCACGGGTCCCACCGATAATCTCTCTCCTCTTTCTCTCTCCAGTTTCTCTCTTCAGCTTCTCTTTCTTCTGCTCTTCTACCACATTATCAGTGGGACCCACCCATAGATTTTCTCTCTCCATATTTTCTCTCTTCATTCTCTCTCCTCTTTCTCTTTCTTCATTATATGCTTGTCAGATGCTACAGTAGATGCCACATCACCATAAATTACCACACATCATCAATGGGACCCACTGTGGGATTCACTCTCTCTCTTCTTGCCACACCATCAGTGGGACCCACATTCTCTCCCTATTTTCTCAATCACTCTATTAAACTACTAAATACATACACAAGGCTTAGCTCATCTCTTCCACTTGTACATACACTCTCTCTCCTATACTGATGCTCTCTCTCCTTATTTCTCTGATTGTAAGCTTACTAACACTGTCCACATCAGTCAAGTTGCCAACAATGACAAAACATGGCCAACACCCCTCTCTCTCTCTCTCTCTCTCTCTCTCTCTCTATCTCTCTCTCTCTCTCTTCTCCTCTCCCTCTTTCTGGTTTAAACTCAAGTTTTCTTTATTCATCATTAGAAGTCTAAAACAAATATTTTGGTTGGGAACAGAATCCATCAAACTTTTCTCTTCTCCAAATGGCTTGTTCTCTCTACGGTTCCTGCTCTTCCAGCATTACTTTCGGATCTGCCCATCTCGGTCCTTCCTTCGACAATGAATCCTTCAGTTTCATCTCTTTTTCATCTCATTTCCACTCTTTTTTCCAAGTAGATTCCCTACTTACTTCTCCCCTGTTTAATCATCTCTTCTATATTCATTTATGTTTCTCCTGATCTTTTGTTGATTTTTATCTTGCTGGTTTATTATGATCATATACTTTTTCTCTTCATCCTTTTGATGGTACTTCATTTTGGGTTTTTAGTTTTTCAAATTGGTTTTCTTGTTTCTGTGACTGCAAGCCTTTTATCTTATTTGTTGTTCTGGTAGGTGGCATTAATCTAGATCTCTCGTATTAATGATATTGAAATTTAAACTAGGTTTCTTGGGATTGGAAAAATATTTGCTTATTTTGAGCTTTAATTTAGTTTTTGTTTTTATTAAACGTAGATTCTCCTGTTTGCCTACAGTGTGAATCTATGATTTCACACGATGCCAAGGTAGTCTATTACAGGGTTTGGAAAGGCCAAAGGAATGGGTAGGAAGGTTAACCAACAATTTCTCCCTTCCCTTCATCTTTGTTCGTCTTAATATAGCAAGCTTAGAAATGGGTTTCTTACAAATTTAAATGGAAAATTACGTGATTCCTGACAAGAGGTGTGATTTGCACTATCATTTATCTCCATCCAGGGATCAAAATGAGCAATCAACAATAGAGACAACTATGTAGTTTACCCTAGGTAGTGATTCGTTCAATTATTACCAGACCAACTACCATTGTGTTGGAACCTTGGCTAGTGTTGAGTAGATATTAGCAGTTAATGGGTAGTTCCAAGTGTATTGTCATTGTTGGAAACTATGGTAGTGCGTATGCGCAGAGCAGGGGCAGTCTAAATGGTAATATAGACCAATGCACAATGGCTAGTGTTTATGGCATTTTTCCAGCTCTCCAGCATACAGAGAAAGAAAAGAGAAAAAGAGAAGAGAGAAAATGGGCCATGTGGGTCCCACATGTTTATCCTACCACCTTGGCACCAGCCCAGGCCAACATGGCCGAGGCCCATGGCACCAGGCCGACAGCAAGGCAGCATGGCCTGCCAGCCACCATCCAGCGTCAAGTGCCACACCCAATAGCATGCCACGCGCGTGCACACAAGGTGGCTAGAGCAAGCACCACCGTGTGCCCCCACCAACTGTTTGACTTTTTGCCTCAGTGGATAGGGTCCTCAAGACCCTACTGGAATCCGAAACCCTAAATCAGTTTAACAAACGGTTACAGAGGCCATTCGGCCAAAAGGTAAGTGTTTTATGGTCTTTTTGTAAGAAGAATGATTCAAAATCCACGGCAAAAAGGGAGCCATCAAGTCCAGACCCGGATCTTATGGCCTTTGAAAGCACGGGCTTTGGTGTAGCGCGCAGATCACGTCAAGATCCATGCGTGAGCTTCCTAATTAGTGGGTTGCAAGTTAATTCACTGAGATGAGATGCATGAGGAGCGCGCCTTGATTCAGTGTAATGCGAAGAGGGAGGTCAGACACCCGCAAGCAGCATGTCGCAGGCCTGCTTGTCACGTACACACAAAGGAACAGTGCTCACAGAAGGCCATGCTGCAAGCATGCTCACAAGCTCACAGGACCCGTGCTCGCTCAAGGCCAACCCACAAGCATGCCCGCAGGCTTACAGGACCCGTGCTCGTGTAAGGCCATGCCGCAATCATGCCCGCAGGCTCGCAGGACCCTTGTCGAGCAAGAACATGCCGCAAGCATGCCCGCAGGCTCACAGGACCTGTGCTCACGCATGGCCATGCAACAAGCATGCCCGCAGGTTCGTGGGATTCTATTCCAATGACTAAGATAGCCGCCAATCGAGAATGACGTGATGGATGTAGATCAAAAGGCCCAGTGAAATTCCCGCTTTAATCTGACAGATCCAGTGGCTTGGATTAAAGATTCTATCTTTCGTGAATGAGAACTCGACAACGTCGATACGTGCTCAGAGAGCGGCTACTACGGTGCTTCGTGACGCATATTATGAAGCTCTGAAGATTCCTTTTTGAATAATCTGAGTGGCCGAACTTTGATTGGCCATATCATGGCCGCCCGAGTTTAGATCGACATGATTCAAATTCCCCTGGTCTTTATTTTCGAAGGTGAATCCACTGGAGAAATTTTTAGAAGGTCTGAAGGTGCGAGAAAACTAGGTTTTGCTGAAAAACCTCTGTTGGAGCTCCTTAAAGTTGATCTTTGGTTTTCACCTTCTCATTACTGCCATCAATGTCTCAGTAAGGCTAAGGGAAATTGCTGTGAGCCTCCATTAAGCCTCCATAGAAGCTTTGGTGAGAAAAAATGGCATGAGTGGCCATTAGGAGTGGTGGACATGCTCATTAGACTGTTCCACAAAAAGACTGATTACGCTGGGATGGTAATCTCTCTCTCAAACTCTCATTATGATGTGTGTGCTTAGTGGGAAGAGTTTGTAATCAAAATATTCATGTTGTTTTTGGTCTACTGGGTTGGGACTTAGTAAACTTGTGGGTTGTAGTTCATATTCGAGTTGTAGCTCGTCTTATCCTGGTGGTGTGGCACCTCACTGTTGTAACAGTTGAACTCTACCTATTAAAGTTGTGTATTGGCTATAATATGAAACCCTGGTTAGGGTATTACCCCGTGGACTAGCCATCACAATTCGTGATTGGTGAACCACGCTACATTTTGTGTTGTGGTATATGTAGATGTTTATGTGTGTGGAATAGAAGTCTGTATGTTACAGGTCTGGGTGTACACACTTGGCAGGCCAAGCCCCTGGTATGGATACCTGTGGGTGTGTGGTTGGTGTATGCACAATATGTATCTAACAAACTGGTTGTGAAAAAATCCAGTTATCAACTCTTGGCAGCAGTGATCAAAGTAGTAGGCCAGATCATCTCGGTGGGAATTTTTGTGGGAACTGATTCACCCCCCCTCTCAGTGACTACCTGGGATTAACAATTGGTATCAGAGCCAGGTTCCTAAGGGAAGAAGTCTTATAGCTTCGGTTACAGATAGTGCATTGAGATAGAGATATGGCTATAAATGATGAGCATCATAGGCACAATAGGATTCCTATGTTTGACGGCTTCAACTACAATGTGTGGAAAGTCAAGATGGAGGCATACCTGATAGCACAATGATATGGAGTATGGCTAGCTGTGAAGAATGGGTACAAGCACATAACTAAAGACATCAGTGATGTAGTTGAGATGAAGAAAAGAGAGAATGAAGCTAAGGTAGTCACAACCCTTCTAGCTGCACTATAAAGCAATGAGCTTACTAGAGTGATCCGTTGTCCAACATCAAAAGAGATATGGGACAAGTTGCAGAGTGTACATGAAGGTGACAGCAAGATTAAGGAGGTAAAATTACAAATATTGAGATCTCAATTTGAAAACTTGAGAATGAGTGAAGGTGAGACAATTGAGTTCTACCTGAACAGAGTAAACAAAGTCACCAATGCAATTAGAGCATTGGGTGAAAAATTAAAGGAGATTCATGTGGTTAAGAAGGTGTTGAGAACACTTCCAAAATTGTATAATGCCAAGGTGTTAGCCCTTGAAGAAATCACTACTTTGGACACGTTGACCATAAATGAATTACATGGCATATTGGTTACCTATGAAATGAGGATGATTGAGCCCATGCCAGTAGAGAAGGAAGCTGCTTTTGTGGCTTTTAAAAAATTAAAAATGAATGAGAAAGTGGAGATTGTAAAACCTGATGAAGAGAGTGATTCAGATGATTCTGATGATGAGATTATAGCCTATCTGGCTAACAGACTCAAGAAGAGATATGAGAAGTTCAAAAGCAAGTCTTCAATGAAATGCTTCAACTGTGGTGGCTTAGGACACTTTGCTTCTATGTATCAGAAAAAGGGTAGAGTGTATGATTCTGATGAAGAAGAGCCTAAAGGGAGTTAAAGAGAAGAAAGGAAAGAAGAAATTCATTCCAAGAAAGAGAAGTTATCTATTAAAGCAGGATAACCCCTCTGATGAGTCTGAGGAAGAAAATGATGTTGATATTCTTTTCATGGCAAGACTTGAAGAAACTCTTACAGGGATTGAAGCAACAAAGAAGAAAAGTGATAATTCCAAGAGGAGACTAGAAGATGATTGCAATCCAGATATTGAAGCAGAATTGCTTTCTGCACTTAAAGAGCTCAAGTCAGAAAGAAAGAAGAACAAAAGTCTGAATGATCAACTCAATCAAGCCAATGACATAAATGCAGAGATTATGGAAATACTCAAGAAAGTAAAGAAAATTGTTGATGAGCTTGACAATGATCATACACTGAAAACTTCAGAGTGTAAGAATTTGAAGAAGTAATTGTGAGACTTGAGGCAGAATTGGCCAAGTCTACAGAAAAGAAAAGCTATGTTGAGGCTACAGAAACAACCCTTCCTGTAACCATTCCAAAGTCAAAAGATAAGAATGTCAAGATACAGGAAAATGAGGAAATTAACAGTTCTGATGATGAAGACAACATCCTTGATGAGATTCTGAGTTACCAGAGATCCTCTCACATTAAATCTGGACTTGGATACACCGAGCAGTCATCTGAGAAGATAAAGGGTAAAGGGTCTGCAGATAACCCCACTGTGTTTGTAAAGGAAAAACAAAAAGAATCACAAGCAGTGAGGGCTACAAAAAGCAAGACTGATGAAGAGGATTTCAAAATAGTCAGACAAGGTAGACAGATAAGACAGAGTCAGTTTCAGAGGAATAGTCAGTTTCTTAGAAACAAACAGGTTCAGAGGAACAGTTTCAGAGGATACTGCTATGGATGTAATGTCTATGGGCATAGAGTGACAGAGTGTAGAAGACAAGAGAGACCTCCAGCATTCATTGATAGGAACACATTTGCTCCTCTTGCTGATGAGAGAGTAATGTGCTTCAGATGTGAGAAACTTGGGCATATTGCCAGAAATTGCAAAATAGTTTTTCTATCTCAAAGGCAAGTTAAGAGGAAGGCAAGAAAAGCTCCTCCAAGGAAACAAGCTCAGAGAGAAGAAAGAAATGTAATGGAAAGAAAAGAAAGGGAGCCTATTACAGTGAAAGACAAGGCTATATGGGTGGAAAGACCACAGTTGAAAAGAAACAAGTCTTTGATGGTGCAAGCAGCACTTAAAGTAAACAAAAGTAAGCAATCTCCATGGATTTTTGATAGTGGATGCTCTACACACATGACATGCAACAAAGAAAAATTCACAAGTCTCAATGTTATAGAAGGAGGAATAGTGAGATTTGGAAATAATGAAGGTGCTAGAGTTGAAGGAAGATATTCTATGTGTAAGACCCGTACTCCACTAACTTGGTCTAACCGTATTGTGCCAAGTCTTTCCATCATTCCTAGACCAAGTGGACCGAGCGTGTAAAGATAGATTACAAACCAGGTATGAGAATCGAGTTAAAAACACTAAAAACATACCTAAGGTCGCATGCCTGGGTAGGTATGGTCGACCATAAAGAAGGGAACCAAAAATCTCAAATCCAAAACCCCACGATCGATGATTTCGACCCTACAGTCGACGGTTTATGCGACCGTATGATTGACCGTGAGAACCCAGATCAGACTTCGAGTTTTGGAAACTTTCCTAAACTAAGGGATTGCTTTTCTAATTGAAAGATTACTTTATATGGAGAGTTTTCCTCTATATAAAGGACGTCCCTCAGCCCTTTTTCACTCTTTTAGAACATTAGTAAAACCTTGAGAAAGAGAAGGAAGAGAAGGAAGAGAAGGAGTAGAGGAAAAAGCTAAGGAGAATAATTTACTGAGAAGAGATTGGCTCTCTATCATAGGCCAAGGTATGAAATGAATCTCTGGAGATGTAAACTTTAAGGAATAAGACTTCTATGGAAGATAGGCAATATCAACCTATTATGATCTATGTGATTTCCTTGAGAAAATCCCAAGGAGAACCATGAGGAGTGAATTTGATGATTAGGGTTGATAAGAAATTATTAATGATGGCCATAGGATGACCTTAGAATAAACCCCATTGAAGAACAGAATAATTGACCCAGGAAGAACTCGAATTTCATGTAGACTGTGACCAGAAATCTCAAGGTCGCAGCTGCGGTCGACCATAACATGACCAGTATGACCAAAGGATCGACCATAGACATTTGGAAATATTTTAGTAATCATATGGTCGCAGCAATGGTCGGACCATATGCGACCATAGGGTATCGACTGTAGACAGTCAGGTCGATACAGCATGAGACAATAGGACTAATCAGACACCTATCAGCGCTCTATTTCGATTTTCGACTACAGTAACATGTCACATATGAACCCTAACATAAATTTATATAACTTTTAGGTTGTTAAATCAATTCAAAGAGAATTTTAAGGCTTGGAAGGACATCGAGTATTGCTAACAGGTGAGGGAACAAGACCTAAACTAATTGGATAATAAAAAACTATTTATTTTTATTAAGTCCAATGCCATGATTGATTCTATGCGTGTATGCTTGTAATGTGCATCTCACATGTCATCCAATATTCTTGTTATTACTGCTCATGCATATTTAATTCTGTTTATTTATAACATGATGATGATGATGATGTTAGGAATAGGCATGTGAATGTATGTGTGTGGTTGGTGTGGTTGGTGTGTTGGATGCGAGTGGAACATCAGGGGGAGGACATGGCATGGTGGTCTTTGACCTCGTCAGCAGACTTTAGCTCTATTTTTACTCAAGTCTTGCCCACTAACATCATCGTATCGCCTTTACCTTAGCAGAACTATCACATCGTAGGGCATCAGGGGAGGTGGTTTCAGACTGTGTGATCTTTGACTCTGTCGGGGGGCCTTAGCTCTATCTCTATAGACGTATTGAGGGATGCTGGGGTGAGGCCTTGGATACACTATTTGGCATTAGGATTGGTTAGTGGCGAGCCCAGTTTGCAAGCCCTTGCCAATAGGGACTTACGTGTTGGTATGGGTAGGGCATCAGGGGAAGTATTGGCGGTGTTTGATCTGGACACTTTAGCTCTATCTCTATTCCATGGTGGATGCATGTGGGACGGCAATGGT
Organism: Protea cynaroides; assembly: GCA_028583415.1. Taxonomy (NCBI): domain Eukaryota; kingdom Viridiplantae; phylum Streptophyta; class Magnoliopsida; order Proteales; family Proteaceae; genus Protea; species Protea cynaroides. The sequence goes on from CM053271.1 coordinate 37,194,928, forward strand.
GTTTGATCCATTGGGCGGATTCACACACTCGTGTACAGAGGTGCGACGGCCACTAAACCTTTCTATAGAATATTGTAAATTTATAAACTAGACCAAAGATATGAATTGATTGCATGCATATGTTTGTTGCATTGTTTTGTTTGCTCACTGAGCCATGATGTGTGCTTACCCTTTCGACGTCGAATATTTTTAGTTGATGATGCAGGTCCTACTGTTGAGGAATATATGAATGCACCGACGTATAGACACGTTGCTGCGATAGATGTAGAAGCTGAAGAAGATGCGGATGATTCATCTTGCGAGTGCAACCAATGTGTTTTTGCTTAAGTTTAGTTATAATTTGAATATCAGATATGTAATTGATTATTTATTTTTATGTCTTGTGGTTTGGAGATAATTGGATTAAATACTTATTTATTACTGTTAGACTCTCAGTTAATTATCTGTAAGACTTTCGCTTATTTGTTTATTATTTCTAATTATTAATGTGGAATGTGTGCTCGGTTTGATATGGTGGGTACGACCTATACGAGATCTTGGGTGAACCGTTGATTTATTGGTGGTTCATCACACCATTCTGGTTAAACCAGAATTGGGATGTGACACTGTGAACATTAACAATGGGAAGATAAAGTCTCATAATGTCTTGTTTATTAATGGGTTGAATCATAATCCACTCAATGTGAATCAGATATGTGATCAAGGACATGAGATCACTTTCAACAATGAAGGATTTGTTGTCCATAGGGTCGGAACAAGAATGACAGTGGCCATTGGTGAAAGAACAATTGGAAATCTCTATGTGCTGACAGATGCCATCAACAAGTGCATGATGACTCAAGAAGATGAAAATTGGCTGTGGCATAGAAGAATGGGGCACATTTATTTCAAGAACCTAATGAAAATTAGCAAGGAGCAAGTAGTTAGAGATCTTTCCAAGATAAAGACTCTGGAGAACCATGTGTGTGGTTCATGTCAGAAGGGTAAGCAAGCAAGGGAAACTTATAAATCAAAGGAGTACCACTCAAGTAAGCCTCTTGACTTGCTACACACAGACTTATGTGGACCTCTGAGAACACAGGCCATAGGAGGTGAGAGATACTTCATCCTATTCATAGACGATTCATAGACGAGTATTCTAGAATGACTTGGGTGATGTTTTTGAAGGACAAAACTGAAGCTCTTGACAAGTTCAAAGCATTCAAGAAGAGAGTGAAAAATGAGACAGGAAACACAATTAAGTATTTGAGGTCTGATCAAGGCAAGGAATTTACATGGAATAAATTTTCCAATTTATGCAGTGAAAGTGGAATCAGAATTCAACATTCAGCTGCTAGAACCCCTCAACAAAATGGAGTGGTTGAAAGAAAGAACAGAACAGTGCAAGAAATGGCTAGAACTATGATGGCAGAAAACAACACAGCAAAGCATTTCTAGAGAGAAGGTATCTATACTACAGTGCATATCACCAACAGATGTCTACTGAGGCCTCATGAGAACAAGACAACTTATGAATTATGGTTTGGGAGGAAAGCTATAGTGAAGTATTTCATGGTCTTTGGTTCCAAATGCTACATCAAGCAAAAGGAGGAGAACCTTGGCAAGTTCAATGACAGAGCAGATGAATGCATTTTTCTGGGCTAGTCTTTCAAAAGTAAGGCATACAGGTGCTGCAACAAAAGACTTGGAAGAATTGTGGAGAGTTCATATGTAAAAATTGATGAGAAGATAGGGAACCTAAAAGAAACTAAACTAGAAAGTTCCATTCTTGAAGAGTTTGATGAAGATGAGGCAATATCAGTTGGCAAAGGGAAGCAAGATGAAGAAGAATCTGAAATGCAAGAGATTCAAATTGAAGTGCCGAAAGATGGCAGACCGAAGGACAACAAATGACTGAAAATTCATTCTAATCATCAAGTGATAGGAGATTTAAATGCAGGAATGTAAACCGAGAGGATGAGAGCTCCTGCTTATTCATTACTGTCAGAGGTGGATCCTAAGACTGTGTATGAGGCTAGCAAGGATGAATTTTGGTTGGAAGCTATGAATGATGAGCTTGACCAAATTGAGAAGAACAACACTTAGGACCTAGTTCCTAGACCAGTAGACAAAAATGTGATTGGCACAAAGTAGGTTTTTAGGAACAAGCTAAATGAAGATGGCCAGGTTGTGAGAAACAAGGCCAGACTTGTATGCAAAGGTTTTTCCCAAGTAAAAGGAATTGACTTTGATGAGACTTTTGCACCTGTGGCAAGGCTTGAGTTTATCAGAATGTTCATAGCATTAGCTGTGCACAGAGGATTCAAGGTTTACCAAATGGATGTAAAATCTACATTTTTGAATGGTAATCTAGAAGAGGAGGTGTACACTGAGCAATCTAAAGGGTTCCACCTCAGTGATGATGAAGACATGGTATGTATGTTGAAGAAGACTCTATATGGGTTGAAGCAAGCTCCAAGAGCTTGGTATGAAAGGCTTAACACATATCTACATTAATTGGGTCTACGAAGAGGAGTAGTGCACAACACCCTATATGTCATGACAGAAGATAGCAGTCAACTAGTTGTTGTGGTCTATGTAGATGACATCATTTTTGGGGGACACTGTGAGAAGCTCTGCAAGCAGTTTGCTGATAAGATGAGGACAGAGTTTGAGATGTCTATGCTTGGAAAGATGTCTTATTTTTTGGGACAGCAGATTCATCAGAAAGACAATGCCATCTTCATCTCTCAAATGAAATATACTAAAGAGATGTTGAAGAAATTTGTGATGGAGGACTGTAAACTAGTGGGGACACCGATGACAGTGAACATCAAGTTGAGCTCTGAAGATGATTCACCAACAGTTGATCAAACACTATATAGATCAATGATTGGTAGTTTATTGTACTTAACAGCTTATAGACCTGACATACTGCAGGCAGTTTTCTTAGTGGCTAGGTTTCGTGCTTGCCCAAAGGAGAATCACTTGATGGCAGTGAAGAGGATTTTGAGATATCTAAAAGGCACAGTAGACTATGGTCTTTGGTATCCTAGAACTGGGAAGTTACACATTGACTGCACATTCAGATGCAGATTGGCCAGGAAGTCTTGATGACAGGAAGAGCACAAGTGGTGATGCATTCTTTATAGGGAAGAGCCTAGTTACATGGCATAGCAAGAAGCAAGAGTCTGTTTCCTTGTCCACAGCAGAGGCAGAGTACATTGCAGCAGCAAATACATGCACTCAGGTAATTTAAATGAAGAGGCAGATTTTAGATTTCAGTATTACCTGTGAGGAGCCAGTGATTATCAATGTGACAACATGAGTGCCAATAACATCTCCATGAACCCTGTGCAACATTCAAGAACAAAACATATTGACATAAGATATCATTTCTTGAAGGAGAAGGTGCTTGAAGGAGAAGTGAGACTGGACTTTGTTCCTACTACAGAACAAGTGGCAGATATCTTCACAAAAGGCCCTCCCTAAGGATTCTTTTGAGAAACTGAGGGACCAGCTAGGAGTAGTAACTCTTGGCACATTGTAGTAGCATGTGTGTAGGGGGAGTTGATGTATGCATAGCATCATCTTTCACCAATAGAATTAGAAAGATGCGATGGGCACTCCTACTAGTGAGGCTATGTAGGGGGAGCATATGTAAAGGGGGAGCTTCATCATGTTAGTATGTCCTTTAGGCTTGTTGTCAAAGGGGGAGAAATGAGATAATGTGAGGGTTGCCAACAATTTCAAAGGAGGAGATTGTTGGAACCTTGGCCAGTGTTGAGTAGATATTAGCACTTCATGGGCAGTTCCAAGTGTATTGTCATTGTTGGCAACTATGGCAGTGGGTGTGCCCAGAGCAGGGGTAGTCTAAATGGTAATATAAACCAGTGCACAATGGCCAGTGTTTGTAGCATTTTTCTAGCTCTCCAGCATATAGAAAGCATCTGAAGAGGAGAGAGAAAGAATAGAGAACAAGAGAAGAGAGAAAGTGGGCCATGTGGGTCCCACATGTTGTGGCCTGTCACCTTGGCACCAGCCCAGGCCAACATGGCTGAGGCCCGTGGCACCAGGGCCACAACAAGGCAGCATGGCCTGCCAGTCACCAGCGAGCCTCAAGTGCCGCACGCGATAGCATGCCGCGCGCGCACACAAGGTGGCTCGAGCAAGCACCACCGCACACCCCCACCAACTGTTCGATGTTTTGCCTCAGTGGACAGGGTCCTCAAGACCCTACTGGAATCCAAAACCCTAAATCAATTTAACAAATGGTTACAGAGGCCATTCGACCAAAAGGTAAGGGTTTTCTGGTTTTGTCGTAAGAAAAATGATTCAAAATCCATGGCAAAAAGGGAGCCATCAAGTCTAGATATGGATCCTACGTTCTTCGAAAGCGTGGGCTATGGTGTAGCGCACTGATCACCTCAAGATCCATGCGTGAGCTTCTTGATTAGTGGGTTGCTAGTTAATTCACTGAGATGAGATGCATGAAGAGCGTGCCTTGATTCAGTGTAATACGAGGAGGGAGGTCAGACACCCGCAAGCACCGTGTCACAGGCCCGCTTGCCGCGTACACACAAAAGAACCATGCTCACACAAGGCCATGCTGCAAGCATGCTTGCAAGCTCGCAGGACCCGTGCTCACTCAAGGCCATTCTGCAAGCATGCCCGCAGGCTTACAAGACCCGTGCTTGAGCAAGGATATGTCGCAAGCATGCTCATAGGCTCACAGGACCCGTGCTCATGCAAGGTCGTGCCACAAGCATGCTCGTAGGTTCGTGGGATTCTAATCCAACGACTAGGATAGCCGTCGATAGAGTATGACGTGATAGATGCAGATCAGAAGGCCTAGTGAAATTTTTTGCTTTAGTCTGACAGATCCAGCGACTTGGATTAAAGATTCTATCTTCTGTGAATGAGAACTCGACAACGTCGAGCAGTACGTCAGAGAGCGGCCACTACGGTGCTTCGCGGCTCATAATATGATGCTCTGAAGATTCTTTTTTGAATAATCGGAGCGGCCGAACTTTGATCGGCCATATCTTGGCCGTCCGAGCTCAGATCGACATGATTCAAATTCCCCTGGTTTCTATTTTCAAAGGTGAATCCATTGGAGCAATTTTTAGAAGGTTTGAAGGTGCGAGAAAACTAGATTTTTGCTGAAAAACCTCTATTGGAGCTCCTTGAAGTTGATCTTTGGTTTCCACCTTCTTACTACTGCCATCAATATCCCAATAAGGCTAAGGGAAATTACTGTGAGCCTCCATTAAGCCTCCATAGAAGCTTTGGTGAGAAGAAATGGTATGAATGGCCATTAGGAGTGGTGAACAAGCTCATTAGAGTGTTCCACAGAAGGAGTGATTACACTTGGAAGGTAATCTCTCTCTCAAACCCTCATTATGATGTGTGTGCTTAGTGGGAAGGGTTTGTAATCAAAATATTCATGTTGTTTTTGGTCTACTGGGTTGGGGCTTAGCAGACTTTGGGTTGTAGCTCATATTTGAGTTGTAGCTCATCTTATCTTGGTGGTGTGGCACCTCGCTGTTGTAACAGTTGAACTCCACCTATTAAAGTTGTATATTAGGTATAATATAAAACCTTGGTTAGGGTATTACCCCGTGGACTAACCATTACAGTGCGTGATTGGTGAACCACATTACATTTTGTGTTGTGATTATATGTGTGGATGTCTATGTGTGTGGAATAGAAGTCTGTGTGTTGCAGGTCTGGGTGTATATACTTGGCAGGCCAAGCCCCTGGTATGGATACGGGTGTGTGGTTGGTGTGTGCACGATATGTGTCTAACAAACTAGTTGTGAGAAAAATCCAGTTATCTGCTCTTGGCAGCAGTGATCAAAGAAGTAGGCCAGATCATCTCAGTGGAAAATTTTGTGGGAACTGATTAACCCCCCCCCCCCTCTCAGTGACTACCTGGGATTAACACATTGCAAGATTCAAGGAGTATATGAAGAATCCGCTTGATGATCAAGGACTGGCAGATTTCGATGGGGCAGCAATATCCACGGTAAAGAGGTTACCGACGAGGGTCTGGCAAGGCTGGAGCTACTTATTCAGTCGTCGGCGAAGATGAACAGATGCATAGAGTTGAGGATGCTTGTTATCATCGTCGGCGAAGAACAGTTTCAGAGGATCGAGGGTTTTTTTTTACTATTTCTAAAAGATTACACAATTTGGGGGTAGGTAAAAATTGAATAGAAGGTAAAATGGTCTTTAACTTTATTCTAAGGGCAGTATTATCCATGAAAAGTTCCATTTGAGCTAACATCAGCATCTAACAGGACTTTATTAACTGGGTCGGCCTCTTTGATTAATGGTGCTAAAATTATGGGTGGTAGTTGATGATGTCAGAAACCTGTTGGTGATAGATGATGTTTTTGATACATCTGGGTGCTACGTGAAATTTTTCCTATCTATAAATATTCACTGCTTTCATCTCCATGATTCAATGTAATGAGGGATGCAAACCTAACTCAATTTTGTTACACTTTATCACCGCATATATTGAGTCCCACCCAATTTGTAGACTCAATATTGAGTTGTCAACAAATCCTCAATAACCAAATCTAAATCCATGGTGATCTGTGTACAATCACATGTGATCATCTACATATTACATGAGATCAGCTCCTATCTACTATGTATAAACCCATGCACTATTTCATAATATTCTATAAAAGTGAATATAAATATACTACCTATTAGGGTTGTGCAGAAGAAAGCCAACTAGAGACCTACATGTGGCAAAAACTGGATCATCTAGCTATGTCGAGAAGTGTCAACATCTTAAGGACACGGAAGCATACGTGATTCCACGCCTGTGTCCAATGTCCCACGAACGAGATGTCTCATTAAGGGAAAAACCGTTGAGTTCTCTACTATGTAGCGGTTTTCGCTACATGTCGTACTCCCCAAGGAAAATGAGACGGGTTATATCACACTACTAGAATACATTGAGATAATTATCTGTGATCTAGTTGTCGGATGCTAATTAGATGACAATGGTCATCACACATCTATGATGTTCCTATCTCCAAGGAGGATGAGTGTATAGGGGCTCTCAAACCATAATGGGATTACCATAAGGTATTGAATGGAGTCTCGGGATCTTCTAGGTTACTCCATGCTCTATAAATACCCTAATGACAAAGGTAAACACACCTAACTTTTGATACAATTAAGCTCTCATATTCATTCTGCTACCAAATCGCCCTCTCTACTGTGAATTCAGATATCTTCTTCCTAAGTTCATCTGCTTATCGCCCTTGAGTTAACTTAGGCATCCGAGTGGCCCTCGGGTTATCCAATCCATCCAACTTGATTGTCCTTCTTCTTATGTGACAAGTGTTCCAATTGGAGGATCGATCAATATCCAACAATAACAGATTGGCGCCCACCATGGGGTTTCATTTTGATAGCCAATTCAGTGATTACCTTTACAATCTCCAGTTCAATGGCTCCACCAAAGAAAGCATACAGTTACGACCTTTGTAACAACCCTGATTGCAATCATCAGAATGGAGATACTTCTAGTGACGAGGTTGAATAAACTGCCAAAAATACTATTTTGCCAATGGCCCAGTAGGCCACCCAGGACCAAGAGTTTGCAATTGTTGCTCAATTGCAGGCCATGGACTAGGAAATCGAAGCGCCAACCAGATTTGTACAGTAACAGGTGAACCAAAAAGTTCCTACACCACCGCACCCTGGACCTTCTAGGACTATGTCAGCATAGCTAAGGGTGGGGCCCCTAACAATCTACAACTTTAAAACATCAGAAATCCATCTCTTAGCCGATCTCAAAATACTGGAGTGCAAAGGCAACCCAGTCATAGTCATCAATCCTTCGGGAGGCGAGTCTTAGGGCAGCATGTCCCGCCTGTCCTACCAGTTAATGTAGCTACTATCACGCCCCAATTCTGATTGAACCAGAAGTGCGAGTGAACCATCACTAGACCATCGGTTTACACCAAGATCTCAATAGACCGTGTCAACTAACCAACCACGCATACTAACCACAATCAGAGAATAATAAATAGCAGCGGAATTTTATAAATAAATGAACTGAGTTTTTAGTTGTAAATAAATAATATTCAAATTATACTCAAATCCTAAAACATCAATAAATAATTTAATATATCCCTGTATAATAATTGAAAAGAATAATTAAATAATCCCTAAAGGAACATGTAGTAAGAGCACTCGCATGAGGCATCATGCTCGTCCTCCACTGTCTGTGTATCTATGGCAGCCACTGTCTCGTACCCTGGAGCAGTCATAAAATCTTCCACAGTATATCCTGCATCAACATCTGAAAAAGAGTATATATATACGGGGTGAGCTCACAACTTAGTTCAGTATAACACAAAACCAATGCAAGATACAAAATGCATGAGATAACATTACATTGGGTTAGGTATAACTTGCAAAATGCTATTGTAAGGTTTGACAGTCACCGCACCTCCATGCACGAGAGTATGAATACACCTAACAATCAGGCTTCGATCCACACCACTGCTGTTGCCCTACATCACATACTCCGATGTAATGATAGAGCTAGAGTTTGGTGGGTAGACAGAGCCACCATCCCACGTCCTCTCCTTAATACCCTACTCCGCACCAATACCTACACCCCTATTGGCAAGGGCTTGCAAGTGGGTTTCATTTCCAATCAGTTCTATATATCATCACGATATCTATGACCCTACCCCAGTGCAACTCCCTATAACATAGAGATAGGGCTCGAGTCTGGAGGATAAGCGGAGCAATAATCCCACGTCCTCCCCCTAATACCCTACTTGTACCAAGCTAGCTAAGGTAGATGGTGATACAAAAAGGTATTAGTGTAAGGATATATTTAGGGCTCCACTCCCCTTCACATTCTACACACTAATGAAAACATTTACATGCTTATCAAACATCATTCTTAGCATACGAATATGTATGAATAGATAATAAAATTAAATAACTAGATGATATGTGAAATGCATAGGAAATAAGCAAACAGATTATAGAAACAGATACGTTTACAATGGTTTACTATTATTTAGTTAACTAGGGTTTAGGGTCTTGTCCCTTACCTAACATGTGATTGTAAGTTTGCTCTGCATTACAGAGTCTACTCACACCGTCCACAAGTCTTACACGATGTTATTTATTAGTTAGAATTAGGTTTACAAGGTTCTAGTTGGTCAGAACCAAGTCTGGTCAACAAATAGGCTCGGACAGACATACCGGTCTTGCTCAACAGGCATACCAGTCTGACTCTAGTCCAGTCGGTATGCAGTATATACTGCTAGGCCATACCCCAGGACTTTTTAGTCTAGTCGGTATGCCTTGTTGTATGGCATACCGCATGACCAGTTTGTCTAGTTGATATGTCTGGTGGTATGGGTCTGAGAGTCCATTTTTCAGACCTCTCTCTCTCTCGTCGGTCCTCGGCTCAGCTTTTGGGTTCCTCCTAAACCATTCTAAGGTGAATATACCTATTAGGTCACTTCGGTTTAGATTGTTCATCGCTTCACTTAGTTGAACGACATTCTTGTCCTTCTGAGAATGGATCTCGATAAGAACTAGGGTTTTACAGTTCTATGGCTTTGGATCAATACGCCATTTCATGGCTTTGATCCGTAACCTAAGCATTATTACAGAGGTACAATACTTACCGGTGTTTGTTGAATGGCGAAGCTCTCTTACCAATGGAAAATCCCTTCTCTAACCACCTCCTTCCTCTCTGCTCCTTCTCAGATCTCTTTCAGGTGGCTCTAGGGTTTGAGAGTCTTTGGAAAGGATCTAAGGAGAAGAAATGATGCATTTATAGAGTGGGAGACCATTCTAGGAAGGTCTCCTACATAAAAAAGATCTCCTAAAATTGGATTCGGAGTGTGGGACTCACTGGAGTCCGTCATCACTTGTGCAGTCATACCAGTTGGACATACCTGTTTGACTCAAAGTGCAGTCGGTATGTCAAACCGGTATGAGAAGACTTGGTTTAAAAGATCGTTTCTTGTACCTGGAGTTTGTGGTTCGTCATCCGGCCTCGTCTTCTGGTCCGGTTATGTTTGGAAGACCTGTCATAAAGAGAAACATAGGTTAGACCAGGTTTTTGGAGTGCAGGTCTTACAACTTTTAGTCCAGTCGGTATGCCTTGTGGTATGGCATACCGATTGTTTGTCTAGCAGGTATGTCCAGCACTATGGGTCCGAGAGTCCATTCTCAGACCTCTCTCTCCAGTAGGTCCTCGGATTGGCTTCAGGGTTCCTCCTAAACCATTCTAAGGTCAAGGTACCTGTTATATCACACCCCAATTTTGGACTAACCAGAGTAGTGTGATGAACCGTCAATAAACTAATGGTTCAACCACGATCTCGTATAAGTCGTACCCACCATATCAAACCACACACCCATACCACGGTAATAACCAAATAAGCAGAAGTCTTTATAAATAATGAACTGAGTATCTAATAATAATAAAATAATTAATTAATCTAGTTATCTCCAAATAACTCAAGACATAAAATAAAATAAACAATTACATGTCTAGTAATCAAAATATAGCTAAACTAATCAAAGACACATTGATTGCACTCGCATGAATAATCATGCGCATCTTCTACAGCTTCTACATCCATAGCCGCCATGTGTCCATATGACGGCGCATTCACATAATCTTCTACAGTAGTACCTGCATCATGAACTACAAATATTCGACGTCAAAAGGATAAGCACACATCACGGCTCAGTGAGCAAACAAAATAATACGCAAACATATGCATGCATTCAATTCAATATCTTTGGTCTGATTTTTAAGTTTACAATATGCTATAGAAAGGGTTAGCGGCCACCGCTCCTCTATACACGAGTGTGTGAATCTGCCCAATGGATCAAACACCATTGTTGTCCCACATGCACCTACCATGGAATAGAGATAGAGCTAAAGTGTCCGGATCACACAACGCCAACACTTTCCCTGATGCCCTATCCATACCAACACGTAAGACCCTATTGACTAGGGCTTGCAAACTGGGCTCACAACTAACCAATCCTAATGTCATCCAGTGTATCCAAGGCCTCACCCCAGCATCCCTCAATACGTTCAAGAGATAGAGCTAAGGCCCTCCCGACAGAGTCAAAGACCACACGGTCCGAGACCACCTCCCCTGATGCCCTACGACGTAATAGTTCTGCTAAGGTAATGGCGATAAGACGATGTCAGTGGGTAAGACTTGAGTAAAGATAGAGCTAGAGTCTGGTGACTAGGATGAACCACAATATCACGTCCTCCGCCTGATGCTCCACTAGCATCCAACACACTAACCACCCACATACAATCACATGCCTATTCTTAGTATCATCATCATCATCATCATCATGCTATAAATAGACAGAAATAAATATGCATGAGCAGTAATAACAGAAGTATTAGATGACATGTGAGATGCACATTACAAGTATACATGCATAAAATCAATCATGACATTGGACTCAATAAAATAATAATTTATTATTATCCAATTAATTTAGGTCTTGTTCCCTTACCTGTTAGCAAAACTTGATATTCTTCCAAGCCTTATAACTCTCTTTGAATCAATTAAGTAACCTAGAAGTTACATAAATTTAAATTAGGCTTCATGTGTAACATGTTACAATAGTCAAAAATCGAAACAGATCACTGATAGATGATTGATTGGTCCTATGGTCTCATGCTGTGTCGACCTTATCTCGTACGGTCAATGCCCTATGGTCGCACTATATGCGACCATATGGTTCCTGAATTCTTTCCCAATGGCTATGGTCGATACTCTAGTCATGCTATGGTTAACCGTAGCTACGACTATACGGGTTAAATGTGTTTTCTTACTTCCATTACGGATTCCTCCTCTTTGGTCATCAACGAGGTCCTCCCTAATGATCGTTCTAAGGCCATAATTCTTAGTTTTACTAAATAAATTACTCTAACCCATTCTCCATGATCCCTTTGAGATTTGCACAGAAAATCTCATAGTTAAATCCTTATATTGGGTTTGGTATTATAATTTAGAAAAAATTTCATCTACACCCCATCAAAGATCGTTAACATCATCTACACCCATAAGAATGCAAAAACTTCATCTACACCCCAAAACTTTGGCTGTGGTAATCAAATAAGTCCACTCCGTTAGTTAATTCCCTTTAAATGCTGACGTTAGATGGATTGGAATTTTTCACAGCCGATAATACCCTTTTGGTCAGTTGAAAAGTCCAATATACCCTTTATTTGATTTTTTACCCTACTCCCAAAATCTCTAACCTCTTCTTCTTCGCCGACGACTGTGAAGGTCTCCTTGACTCAACATAAAGGGCTTCGGGTGGAGAGATTCAACAGGGTGGATGGCTCCGAGATGGGGAGGAAAGGGGAAGGAAGTGATTTCGGAGAATCCGAACGAAAAGGAGAGATGGGTAGAGAGAGATTTCATGCAACTAAATAGAGTTAGGGCTTCAGCGGCAAGGATTAAGCAGCCATTCCAATACTTACCAAGGAATAGTATGGACTTTGAAGAATCTAAAGAGAAGGTGGAGTGGAGCTTCAAAGGGTTAGCATCAATGGGGGAGAGAACAGTGTTGAATAAAGCGTATAAACCTAAAATTATGAGGATAGTAGCAAGGGTTGGTTTCAGAAAGACTTCTGTGCCATTGCTGAACTTAGGGTTACACCATTACAGGGACGAGGAGAAGAAGCAGAGTAGGGTTTGGGTTTTTTGGGTTTACTTCAAGGATCGAACATGCTTCGGCAGTGCCTTTACAGGGCAGAAGATGCTCGGATTCGACCAGAGAGGTTATTGGAGGAGAATGGCAAATTTTTAATTATAATTCAATGAATTAATGATTGTAAAAGTTTCCTGAAAAATATATTTTTATGTCAAAATTTTAATTTTAATTCAACGAATTAATGATTGAAGATGCTCGGATTCAGACTTCAGTATTATGCACAGCTACATAGTCGGAGACGATGAACTACGGACGAGGGAGGAGAGAGGAGATGGGAGGACGACACTTTTCTTCGTTAATTCCTAATTTCAGTTTCGCCCTTCTGAAGTCAAAATCCCAAAACGGAAAAATTCAACCATCGTCTCTTTCCTTTCCATTAGCGGAGGTGTCTCTGTGGACAGGAGACATAGCTCCAACCCTCAAGGCCACCAGATCCCAACAGTGAATTAGAAATCCTATGACCAGAACAGAACAGGGGTTCTGGTTGTGCTTGAAACAAAGACTTATTTTCTTGATTGAGAGAGTAAACGTAAGTTTCAATACAAGGTCAAACTAGTCATTCTACTTAATTTTTAATTTTTTTTTAATTTTAATATGAAGGGTAAAATTATATATTAACAATTTAAGTGATTTTCGTCTGTTAAGTGGACCTAGGTGATGTTTTTGTAATCTTGTCGGTGTAGATGATGTTAGCAATCCTTGATGGGGTGTAGATGAAATTTTTTCTATAATTTACATTAGAAACTCCTACTCTTGGTGTTCTAAGGCTACATAGAAAAGATTCATACCTTACTGGTTGTAGAGAGTTTGTAGAACTCTTTCTCTCAACCTTCTTCTTAGTCTTCCTAGTCTTCTCTCCTTCTCCTTCTCTTCTTCCTCTTCCTTTAGGGTTTGATAATATTTCAAAGAGTAAAAAAGGGCTGAGGAACGTCCTTTATATAGAGAGACTCTCCATATAAAGTTCCAACAATAGGAAAGAGATCCCCCTTCTATTTGGAAAGTTTTCAAACTCAGAGTCTGATTTGGGGTCTTACGGTCAGACGTATGGTTGCAAAATCCGTCTACCATACGCTTGAAAATATCGACCGTACGATTACTTACCAGTGGTCTTTGTTTCTCATCATATGCTTGACCATACCTATCTAGGTAGTCGACCATATACTTGATTTTAAGTGTATTTGGGTTGATTTACTTACTTAGTCTCGTGCTCCTTCTTCACACAGTCGGTCCACTTGATCCAACAATGATGGGAAAACCTGACATGACACGGTTAGACCGGGTTAGTGGAGTGCGGGTCTTACATGTTAGGTCACTTAGGTTTACATTATTCATCATTTCACCTCGTAGAACAACGTTCCCATCCTTCTCAGAATGGATCTCAATGAAAACTAGAGTTCTACAGTTCTAGGGTTTTGGATTAATACATTGTTTCATGGCTTTGATCCGTAACCCAAGCATTATTACAGAGGTAGAGCACTTACCGGTGTTTGTTGAATGACGATGCTCTCCTCCTAATGGAAAATCCCTTCTCAAACAGCCTCCTTCCTCTCTTCACCTTCTCAGATCTCTTCCAGACGGCTCTAAGGTTTGAGAGTCATTGGAAAGGATCTAAGGAGAAGAAATGATGCATATATAGAGTGAGAGACCATTCTAGGAAGGTCTCTTACGTAAAAAAGATCTCCTAAAATTGGATTCAGAGTATGGGACCCACTAGAGTCCGTCATCACTCGTGCAGTCATACCGGTTGGACATACTGGTTTGACTCAGAGTGTAGTCGGTATGTCTGACTGGTATGAGAAAACTTGGTTTAAAAGATCATTTTTCATGCTTGGAGTTTGTGGTTCATCATCTGGCCTCGTCTTTTGGTCCGATTATCTTTGGAAGACCTGTCATGACATGAAACATAGGTTATACCAGATTTTCGAAGTGCGGGTCTTATAGCGACCCCTCCAACTGCTAGGCTGTTAGCGAGTGCAGCAGCATTAAGACATAGTCATATGTGATGCCCCCTGCAAGTCTTGGTTCTAGATCTGTTAGGCCAACCAAGAGACAATGAAGCACCGGTGAACGACACATAAGCATGAGTCGACGCGGCTCGGAAACAACGTGCCACATCCAATGTAGTTGTCACACCCCAATTCTGGACAAACCAGAAGTGCGAATGAACTATCACTAAACCGTCGGTTCAAGCTAGGATTACTTAGGACCATGCCAACAATCAAACCATACACATTCCACACAATCAGAGGTAATAATAGATAGCAGAACTATATTAATGATGAACTGAGTGTCTAATGTGATAAATAAATATTAAATCAATTATCTTCGAGTAAACCAAAACATAATAAGTACACTATTACATGTCCCATAAACAAAATACAAATTTAAATCTAAGCATAAACACACTGAAAACACTCACATGAAGAATCATGCTCGTCCTCCACAGTTTGCACATCCTTGGCTCCCATGTGTCCGTATGAAGGTACGTTAACATAGTCTAGTCGTACCTACATCATCAACTAAAAGAAATATGATATCTTAGGGTGAGCACACAATATAGCTTAGTGAGAAAACAAAACAATGTGCAAACATATGCATGCACTCATATTCATATCTTTAGGTCTGCTATAAGTTTCTAATGTGCTATGATAAGGATACACGGCCACTACACCTCCATGCATGAGAGTGTGAGCACACTCAACGAATCACACATCACTGTCGTCCCACATCACCCACTACAAAATAGAGATAGAGCTAGAGTTCTCAGATCATACACCACCAGAACTTTCCCTAATACCCTACCCCATACCAGTAAGTATGCCCTTACTGGTGAGCGCTTGCAAACTAAGTTCGTAACTAACTGATCCTAGATGTCACCAAAGGGTTGTATCCAAGGCCTTACCCCAGCATCCTTTAATATGCCCATGGAGATAGAGCTAGGGTCCGCAGGCAGAGCCTACAGTTACACACCACGATCACCCCCCTAATACCCTATGACGTACTAGTCTCACTAAGGTAACGATGATAAGACGATGTCAATGTGATGAATGATTCGATGCTCCAACCTCTTCCCATCAACACACCAACCACATACAAGCACATGCCTATTCCTATCATCATAATCATAACATTGTAAGAAAATAATGAAATATACATGAACAGGAATAATAGTTATTGAATGGCATGTGAGATGCACAAACAATCATACAAGCATGACATCAGTCATTTTAATAGAAAAGTAAAGGTAGCTTGTTATTAGCCTATCAGTTTAGGTCTTGTTCCCTTACCTCTGAATGATGTTCGTTCCTTTCCAAAGCCTTAAAAATTATCTTGAACTGTTTAGAAACCTAAACAATTGGTAGAATTAAATTAGGGTTCCATTCTATTAGATTATTGCGCATTATTTTACTGTCCAGTTTCCTTTACTTGGACTTCGGATACTGTCCGGTTGAGTCACCGATAACACATTGGTCGATCGATGAGTACTCCAGAAAACACCCTGTAGACTTCCCAAGAGTTATCGATCGCCTCAACGGTCTTTTATATAGTCGATTGGCCAAGGGACCGCACAACTCTTGAGTTAAATCCCAGGTTTATCTTTTAGTCTGAATTCCTTCTAAGTTGATTCTTTGGCTCACCATTGGGATTCCTCCTAAGGTTATTTTATGGCCTTTATTTCCTTAAGATTAAACCCTCTGAAGAAACCCTAACATCTTAAATACATGTAGATTAATATAACAGTCCTTCAAATCAGAATTACGATATTGGATCTGCTTTAATACCTTTGAATCTCAAATCTAACCCCAACATTGTTAATTCTAATCTTTTACCGAGACAAGGCACTTACCATTGATCGTTGCTACGAGAAATTGAAGTTCCAATTGTAATTCCTCTTTCTGTAGATCCCTTTATCCTTTCTCTATGCTTTCTTTCTCTCCAAGTCTTCTTCTCCTTCTCCACCTTTCTTCCTCTCAGTTCTAGGGTTTGAGAATGAACAAAAATAGTAAGAGAGAGTAGAGGAATGCCCTCTATATAAAGAGAAAATCCCATATAGAGTCTTCTCAAAATTAGGAGAGTAACCGTCTCAAATTAGAAAACTTTCCTAAACTCAGAGTCCAAACTGGTCTTGACCAGTGGACTCAACAGTCCCAAAACACGAGGATCAAACAATCCAAAACCCTCGACCAAACAAACTATAATTAACTGGTTTGATTACCTGGCTTTGTGGTCTACCTTCTAGTTGATTCATCTTGACCCGGTTATGATGGGAAGACTTGGCACAATACAGTTAGACCAGGTTAGTAGAGTGTGGGTCTTACAATTCTCCCCTAAAATAAATTTTATCCTCAAAATTTACACATACCTTCTAAGTTGAACAGGTGAGGATATTATTTCTGCATAGCATTTTCTTCTTTCCAAGTTGTCTCTTCCACCTTTTGGCTTCTCCAAGTGACCTTGACATAATAAATATCTGGGTTATGAATGTGCTTTACCTTTCGACTAGTGATCTCAGTTGGCACCACTTCGAAAGTCAGGTCCTCATTCAAATCTTTTGGATCCGTAGTCAGTACGTGTGTTGGATCTCTGATGTATTTATCCAATAGTAAAACATGAAATACATCATGTATACTAGACATAGATGGTGGTAGCGCAAGCTGATACGCCACTTATCTTGAGCTATCTTGACCCTTTCCTTGATCTGATCAACCACTTGACAGGTCTCTTTAACAAACTCAGGTCCTACAATTCTTCTTTTACCTACTTCATTTCAAAATAGAGGGGTTCGACATTTCCTACCATACAATACCTTATAGGGTGACATCTGTATGGTAGCCTAGTAGATATTGTTATAAGAGAACTTGATTAGTGGTAACTTTTCATCACAAGCTCCCTTGAAATCGATAGCATAAGCTCAAAGCATATCCTCTAGCATCTGAATAGTCCGTTTAGATTGTCCATTTGTCCAAGGGTGAAATGTTATGCTAAACTTCAACTACATTTCCATAGCTTTCTGTAGCCCTTCCCAGAACTTCAAAGTAAAACATGGGTCTTGATTCAACACAATACTCTCAGGTACACCATGCAGTCGGACAATGTTATCCACATACAGCTTTGCTGGTGGCTCTAAAGTATATTGAAGTCATATAGCAATAAAATGAGCTATCTTGGTAAGACACAATCGATAATTACCCAGACTGCGTCAATCGATCTAGGAGTCAGTAGTAAATCGATGACGAAGACCATAGTGATACAGTCCCATTTCCAAGCTGGCTCAGGTAATGATTGTAGTAAACCTGTTGGTTTTTATCTTTCAGCCTTTACTTGCTAACAATTCAAGCACTGAAACATGTGCCTAGCCATGTCTGCTTTCATTCCTCTCCACCAATATAACCTCTTCAGATCATGGTACATTTTAATACTTTCGGGATGTACCGAATACGGTGTGGAATGAGCTTCTAGCATTATTCTCTGTCGAAGGTCTGAATCTTTGCTTTCAAGTATGCAGCCGTCCTCTATATCTTAATACCTTATCAACATCTAATGTAAAACCAGGATTTGATTTTTCTTTCTCTAAATCTTCTTGTACTGTCCTCAGGTGTGGGTCCAATAGAATTACAACTTTTACTTCATTTATCAGGTCTATGATGATCTTCAATGCTGTGAACATAAGCGAGAACTTATGGATTAGTCCTTGCTCTATGGGATCGTCTCGAGTTTCTATTATATCCTACTCTTTATCCCAATCCGTAACTATTTCTACGAAATATAAGGAGCGTTTATACTAGGTCCTTCTTCAAGATTCATTATTCCCTTTCTGCTCAAAGCATCAGCTACCACATTAGCCTTGCTTGGGTGATACTGAATATCGCAGTCATAGTCCTTTAAAAGTTCCAACAATCTCCTTTGCCTCATGTTCAACTCTTTCTGAGTAAAGAGATAAGTAAGACTCTTATGATCTGACTTAATCTGAAATTTCTTATCGTACAATTAATGGCTCCAAGTTTTGATTGCATGAATCACCATTGCTAACTCCAAGTCATGAGTCAGGTAATTCTTCTCATGCTTCTTTAGTTGTCTGGAAGCATAGGCAATCACTTGTTCACCTTGCATCAGTACGCATCCCAACCTTAATTCGAAAGCATAGGTGTATAGGGAGAATGGTTGTCCTCGTGCCGGAATGGTCAAGATAGGAGCCGATATTAGCATTGCCTTCAATGTTTGAAAACATTCTTCACATTTGTTAGTCCAAACAAACTTCTCTCCTTTCTTGGTTAGCTTGGTAAGAGGCACTGCAATCCTGGAGTAGTCCTCCATGAACCATTTATAATACCTAGCTAACCCTGAGAAACTTCTAATCTCGGCAGCGTTCTTAGGCATTTCCCACCCTATAATTGCTTTGATCTTACTAGGGTCCACTTTTATTCCTTCTGATGACACCACATGACCTAAGAAAGTTACCTCGTTCCACCAGAACTCACACTTCTTAAACTTAGCATAAATATTCTCCCTTCTTAACCATTGTAAGGCTACCCTAAGACCCATCACATGACTCTTTTCATCCTTGGAATAGACCAAATTATCTTCTATAAAGACAATGACTGTAGTGTCAAACATATCATGAAACACTTGATTCTTAAGCTCCATAAAAGATGTTGGTGCATTGGTTAGTCCAAAAGACATAACTAAGAACTCATAATGTCTATACCTGGTTCTGAAATCTATCTTTGGAATGTTGCTATCCTTATTCTTCAGTTGATGATATCCTGACCGTAAATCAATCTTGGAGAACACCTTCACACCTTGCAGTTGGTCAAGCAAGTCATCAATATGAGGTAATGGATATTGGTTCTTGATCGTGACATTGTTTAATACTTAGTAGTCTATGCATATTCGAATACTGGCGCTCTCCATGGAGAGATACTTGGGCGGATAAAACCTTTGTCCAATAGCACCTATAGTTGATTCTTCAGTTCTTTCAATTCGGTAGGAGCCATCCGGTAAGGTGCCTTAGACACAGGTGCCAACCCTGGTAACAAATCTATGACCAACTCCATCGCTCAATCAAGTGGCAACATGGGTAAGTCTTCAGGAAATACATCCAAAAATTCCTGTACAACTTTGATATCTTCCATCTGTGGCACTTCTTTGTTAATATCTACCACAGATACTAGATATCCAACTCCTCCCTTTTCAAGGCATCTCTTCCCCTTAAGTGTAGAGAGAATAAGCTTTCAATTCCGAGGAAGTTTGGTCATCATAAATTTAAATTCTATACCATCTTTGCTTTTGAATGACAATTCTTTTCAGTGCAGAGTAGACTCCCAGAATACTCGGATAACCAGTCCATCCCTAAGATGACGTCAAAGTCTGCCATCTCGAGCTAAACCAAATCAGCATCCAGACTTCATCAATTGATAAGGATTGGACACGGCCCATAACACTGATTTAATACAACTTCTAGTCTCAATGGTGATCTTACTAATAGCTTGAAGTCTAAAGGTCTGAGGGGCACGTTCAATTTTTTCCCAAAGGAAATGGACACGAAAAAATGAGTGGCCCCAGAGTCAAAGAGAACTTTGGCGGGTACACCAGCTATGGTTACTATTCCTATAGTTTACCTAGATTTAGTCTAAATGGTCACATAAATACTGTAATAAACAAAGTTCAGGCCATTCTTGTGACCACATCAGGCGATGCAGCTACGTCTGCAGAAGTCATGGCATACACCTTTCCTTGCTGCAACTGCTTCTTGGGTTTAGGGCAGTTCTTTGCATAATGCCCCTTTATATCACAGTTGAAGCATTTGATATTAGCAGTTACTTGCTTTAGTTGAGGTAGAACCTCTTGGGTTATCTTGGCTGCTCCGTTAGAATTCTGTAGGCTAAATGGTTTGAAGGTCTTTGAGTTTTCTCCATTAAACAAATTCTCATTTGGCCTCTTTAAACTGTGGTTCTAAACAGGGTAGCTCTCTCTCTGACTTGACTCTAGTACTCGAACAATTTGTATGGCTTCATTATAAATCTTTTTTTTAATCCAAACACATGTTCACGAATACTTCCCTTCAGTCCCATAGTGAACCTGTGGGTTTTTGTTTCTTCTTCTTGCATGCTTGCAGGGGTGAAAAAGAATAACTCCTCATAAAGCTGCTGATAAGCATTTAATCTGACCTTGGTACAGGCTTAAGAACTCCTTCGCCATCTGGTCTCTGAAACTTCTGAGAAATTATTTCTCAAAAAAGGCTTTTTGAAGATAGCCCAGGTTAGTCCAGTGTGATTGGTCAGTAGGTAGGCGCAGGTAGACTTCCACCAATGGTTCGCATCCTCTCTCAGCATAAGGGTTGTACACAGCACCCTCTCTTCTTCAGTTATGGTCATCATTAGAAAATTCTTCTCTTTCTCATCAATCTAGTGAGCTGGCCTCAATGGATTTGACATCTTTCCTGAGAATGTTTGAGGCTTCATCTTTAGGAAACTCTCCACCAGTCTTGAGTGATCCTGCTGCCCATAGGATCCATAAGCCGGTGGTGGATACTGGTAACCACCCTAGTATGCACCTTGTTGTACTCCAAGGTTTTGCACCGGTGTGTGCATCACTGGAACTTATTATGCTGAGGGTGATGAGTTATGGACAACAGGTGTTGGAGGCATAGTGTTGCTACCGATTGGTACAGTACTAGTCTGCCTAGGAGGAGTTGGTGTGGTATTGGCAGCTGGGGATGTGATTCCCAAGGCAACCTGCATATGTATTTGCATTTGTTGTAGCTCCTACACTTGTTGTGCCAAATTTGTCATAATCATGGCCAAATCAGTTGGTGGCCCTGGAAATTTGGGTTGGCCTAGTTGTTTGCCCCCTGAGGTACCTCTTACTTTTGGCTTGTTCCTCTAGATTTTCATTCACATTTCCCACTCCAAGTAATGATGGGGTCGGGGTACGGCCTCTTCAGTTGTTTCTACAGGTACAATGTGCCATTTTAGACTATTGGCTATTAAGGAATCTACATAGCCACCAGATTTGAGACAAGATACAATAATGGTAGTTCATAGAGTTAGCCTCACAGTATATAAAGAAAAATCTTAAGCGAAACAACTTCAAAATAATCAATACAGAACTCAGAGAATTTGTCCGGTCGCCTTTGTCTGGTTGTGTATTGGTCGACTAGTGAGTCCACTAGATAAACCCTGAATACATTCCCGAGAGCCTATGGTCGCCTCTTCGGTCAATTGACTGATCGACTTTTCAGTTGAATTCCTTGATCGGTCAATCAAAATCAGCATTTTAAAACCTGATTATGACCCTTTTTCCTCACTTTTCTTTTGTCTTCTTCTGGACTCGAACTCAACTCGTTGCTGGTGAGTTGCTACAGTATCAACCAAACAACTTGGAGCCCTTTTTCTTTGGTCGATCACTTCCATTCCACCTCTTAAGATATGTTCTCCATTCTCATTCACTCTTTGGATAAATTCTATTAGGTTTTTATCGTCTTTTATTATTTTCTTTCGTTAAAAATTTTCCTACCATAGAAAACTTATTTTCTTAACTTACATTCGGTGTTGGGCACCTAATGGATGAAAGCCCTCAGCCAATTTTGGCTTTCATTGGTTGGTTTGCTCAAAAGCCCAAAATTTCAGTTTTTGTCCTAGAATTTGGAGTTTTTGCCCAAAATTTGAATTTTCTTATAAATTCTCTAAATCTATCAAAATTTCCTATTAGTTATTCATTGTAGGATGGTTTGTATCTTATATATGTCCTCCTACCCTTGTTTTCAGGTGAAAGTGAGTCTTTAGACCATTTTATGCTGTTATGCTATCAAAATTTCAAAAATTCTAGACTCATAATCCTTGTTTTTATTTGTCTTCCATTCTTGCAGTCAATATGCCTCGAACCAAGAATCCCAGACCATATCATGCCTTGCACTTCTGCTCAGTCGAAGTCGAGGCACAATATCCTTGGTTTGGAAGCAAGAAAGTAGAGGTGGGCCGGTTCCTGAAACTGTCGAACTTAGCCAGGTTTAGAGTGGAGGTGGCTTTTGATAATATGGGATGACTACCTTTGACCCAGTATAAAGGGTCAACTTGTCCAGACCTAGTCAAACATTTCTACTACAACTTGCAATTAGAAGGGGATCCAGAAGACCTGGATAGAGGCAGGGAGTTGAGGATCACCATCTGGGTGAAAGGAGGGCTGATTTCATTTGACACACACCATTTGGCGGGGCTTCTAAATATCTCCAATGATGGTGAGTTGGTTTACTATGCACCAAAAGAGTGCAAGTTTTTAAGGGAAGATCTGCGCATCAAGGTACGGACCAGATCATACAAGATGGGATGTGGGAAATGAAGGCAGTTAATCTCTACCCTGAAGCTAGAGTCTACTGCAAGATTATTTAGCACAACCTCATTCCATAGAGTGGACACTACAATGAGGTATCACAGCTCACCCAGTATCTCTTCTACTGCATCTGTCTAGACAACCAGTTTACCTTCCATACATCATCATACACACCATGCACCGAGTTTCTATGCCCCTCTCGAAGGGCAATCTACCCTACGGGCGCATGATCACCGCCCTTCTCTCTTGCCTTTAAGTAAACCTGGAAGGTTAGAGAGTGTATGAGGACATAGTCTTAGGAAATCATGACTGGGATGCCATCACTAGGATAGAGATGCACGAGTTGGTAGTTAATGATAAGGAGCAAAATGCACTAACCGTCCTCTGGGTTCGGTGGCATGTCACACCCTAATTCTGGACGAACCAGAAGTGTGATGAATGATCATAAGAACCAATGGTTGAAGCCAAGATCTCGTATGACAATTCTAATAATCCAAATACACATTCTACACAGTCAGAAATAATAAAGTAAATAGCTGAAGTCTTTATAAATACTGAACTAAGTGTCTAACATGATAAATAAATATTCAAACCAGTTATCTTAAAATGACTCAAGACATAAATAAATAACCTATTACAAGTCTCTATATCTCAAAAGAGAAAGTAAACTAAGAATAAAGACATTGGAAACACTTGCACGTAGAGTCGTGCTCGTTCTCCATAGTCTGCATGTCCATAGCCACCACGTGTCTATGCGACGACATGTTTATGAAATCTTCCACGGTGGTACATGCATCATCAATTAAAATATTTGGCGTCGAAGGGTGAGCACACAACACGGTTCAATTTGTAAAATAAAACAATGCACAAACATATGCATGTAGTCATATTCATATTTTTGGTCTGGTATAAGCTTGCAAAGTGCTATGGTAAGGATAGGTGGCTATCGTACCTCTATGCATGAGAGTATGAGTAAACCTAACAGATCACACACCGACGTCGTCCCACATCACTCACTATGAAATAGAGATAGAGCTAGAGTTCTCGGATCACACACTGCCAGAACCGCCCCTGTTACCTTACCCGTACTAGTACTTATGCCCTTACTGGCTAGGGCTTGTAAATTGGGCTTGTGGCTAACCAATCCTAAATGTCATCAAAAGTTGTATCCAAGGCCTTACCCCAGCATTCCTCAATATGCCCATAGAGATAGAGCTAGAGTCTGGCAGTCAGGCCAGAGACTACAATACCGCCTCCTCCCCCTGATATCCTAAGACATATTAGTTCCTCTAAGGTAATAGTGATATGACGATGTCAATGTGGTGAACAGAATAGAGATAGAGCTAGAGCCTAATGGATCACACACCGCCATACTTCCCCTAATTCCCACCCAATCCAACACATCAACTACACCTATAAGCACATGCCTATTCCTAGTATTATCATCATCATGTCAAGTAAACACAGTAATAAATATGCATGAACAAATATATAGCAAATATTGGATGACATGTAAGATGCACAAATATTCATATAAGCATGACATCATATCAATTTAATAGAAAAATAAAAGAAAGAGGAAGTTTGTTATTAGCCTCTAAGTTTAAGTCTTGTTTCCTTACCTGTAAACGATATTGGTTCTTCTTCAAAGCCTTGGAAACCACTTTGAATTAGTTGACAACCTAAACAATATATAGATTTAAGTTAGGGTTCGATTGTAATATGTTATGGCAGTCAACAATCAAAACAGGGTTGTTGATAATTGACTGGTCGACACTGACTGGTCACGCATCATGCTACCAGTGATGCTACTAGAGAGTTCCTAGAAAACTCTCGAGAGTCACTGGTCGCACATATAGTCAACCAATGATGTGACCACACAACTCTGGTTACCTTTTTCCTCTAGTCCAAATTTCCTTTGAGTCAACATCATGGCTCAACAATGAGGTTTCATCCTAGGTCTTTCTATGGCCTTTGTACATGATTGAAATCATCCCATCAAAACCCTAACCATTGTAATAATTTATAATCAAGATATGAGAACCTCACAGCACCAGATTTGATCTTCCGTGCAATTAATCTCTAATCCATAGCCTATTGTATCCTAGCCTTCTATAGAGACGAGGTACTTACCATTGATCCTTGCTTTAGGAGGTTAAAGTCCCAATGGTAATTCCTTATTTGTAATTCCTTTCTCCTTCTTCTTAGCTTTCTTCCCCTCCAAGTCTCCTTCTCCTTCTCCTATCTTTTCCTCTCAGTTCTAGGGTTTGAGAATGAGCAAGAAGTGTGAGAGAAAGTAGAGGGATGTCCTCTATAGATGGAAAAAGTTCTCATATAGAGTCCTCTCTCAATTAGGAGAGAGACCTTTCAAAATAAGAAAAGTTTCTAAATCTCGAAAATAGATCTAGGTTTCACTGATCGACTTCAATGGTCAATCCATCGACTAGTGAACCTATAACTATCGATCGGTGAACCTAAAAGTTAACTGGTTGACTGGTCTTAGTTTCTAACTGTGACTGGTCGACCATACAGGTTCCTACAGTCGATCTCTCAAGTAAAATTGATTATTTTTAGCTTACCTAGCCTCACAGTTTCTTCATACCGTTGGTTTGCTTGAGCTGATTATGATGGGAAGACTTGGCACGACACGGTTAAACCAGGTTAGTGGAATGTGGATCTTACAACTCTCCCCCTTAAATAAATTTTATCCTCGAAATTTATACATACCTTTTGAGTCAAATAGGTGAAGATATTGCTTTCGCATTTCATTTTCTTCTTCCCACGTTATCTCCTCCACATCCTGGCTTCTCCAGGTAACCTTAACATAATAGATATCACGGTTGTGAAGACGTTGAACTTTCTGACTAGTGATCTCAAATGGCACTACTTTGAACGTCAAGTCTTCAGTAAAATCCGATGGATCTTCAATCAAAACTTATGTAGGATCTCTGATGTAGGTCTTCAATAGTGAAACATCGAATACATCATGTACACCGAACATAGATGGTGGTAGCGCTAGTTGATACGCCACTTTTCTATGTCTTGTCAAAATCTCATAAGGTTTATTGTATTTGGGACATAACTTCCCCTTTTAATTAAATTGCTTCAAACCATGCATAGGTGATACCTTTAAGAATACTTTGTTACTTATAGCGAATTCAAGGTCTCATCGTCAATTGTGCGCATATTGCTTCTGGTAATTTTGAGCTGTTCTAACCCTTTTCTTGATTATGTCTACCACTTGACGGGTTTCTTCAACCAACTCAGGTTCGATGATTCTTCATTCTCCAACTTCATTCCAAAATAGAGGGGTTTGACACTTCCTACTGTACAATGCTTCATAGGGTGACATCTGTATGGT
The DNA here is from genome assembly GCA_028583415.1 of Protea cynaroides. Classification (NCBI taxonomy): domain Eukaryota; kingdom Viridiplantae; phylum Streptophyta; class Magnoliopsida; order Proteales; family Proteaceae; genus Protea; species Protea cynaroides. The sequence goes on from CM053271.1 coordinate 37,221,365, forward strand.
AACCTAGTAACTGTTGTTATAAGAGAACTCTATTAGTTGCAATTTTTCATCCCATGCTCCCTTGAAGTCAATCACATAAGCTCGAAGCATATCTTCTAGAATTTGAATGGTTTGCTCTGACTGTCCATCGGTTTAAGGGTGAAATACAATACTAAATTTCAACTTTGTTCCCATTGCTTTCTGTATTCTTTCTCAAAACATTGAAGTAAAGCATGGGTCTCCGTCAAATAGTATGCTCTCAAGTATACCATGTAATCAGACAATATTTTCCACATATAACTTGGCTAATCACTCTAGAGTATACTGAGGTCATATAACAATGAAACGAGCTGTCTTAGTAAGATGATCGACAATCACCCAAATTGCGTCAACTGATCTAGGAGTCAGTGGTAAATTGGTGACAAAGTCTATAGTGATATTGTCCCATTTCTAAGCTGGTTCAGGTAGTGGTTGTAATAAACTTACTGGTCTTTGCCTTTTAGCATTTACTTGTTGACAATTCAAATACTAAAATACGTGCTTAGCCACGTCTACTTTTATTTCTCTCCACCAGTATAATCGCTTCAAGTCATGGTACATTTTAGTACTCCAAGTTGTACCGAATATGGTGTGGAATGAGCTTCCAACATTATTCTTTGTTGAAGGTCTGAATCTCTACTTTTAGGTATACACAACCATCCCCTATATCTTCGTACCTTATCACCATCTAGTGAACAATCAGGATTTGACTTACCCTTCTCCAAATCTTCTTATACTATTCTCACGTATGGGTTTGATAATATTGCTTTTTTTACTTTGTCAGTCAAGTCAGGTAGAATCTTCAATGATGCGAACATCAACAAGAACTTATAGACGAGTCCTTGGTCTATCGAATCTTTATGCATTTTTATTATATGCTACTCCTCATCCAATCTAAAAATATTACTGTAAAGCATAAGGCAGTGTTCGTACTCGGTCCTCTTTCTGACTTCATTATTCTCTTTCTACTCAGAGTGTTAACTACCACATTAGCCTTGTCTAGGTGATACTGGATATCGCAATCATAATCCTTCAGGATTTCTAACCACCTTCTCTGTCTCATGTTCAGTTTTTTTAGGTGAAGACATAGGTAAAACTTTTATAATCTGACTTAATCTATAATTGCTTACCATACAAGTAATGTCTCTAAGTATTAATTGCATGAATCACAGCTGCGAGCTCCAAGTCATGAGTCGGCTAATTCTTCTCATGCTCTTTCAGTTGTCTTGAAGCATACACGATAACTTGTTCACCTTGCATCAGCACGCATCCTATTCCCAATCCAGAAGCATCAGTATACAGGGTAAATGGCTATCCTAGCACCGGAATGGTCAAGATGGGAGTTGATATCAACCTTGTCTTCAATGTTTGGAAATACTCTTCACACTTATCGGTCCAAACAAACTTCTCTCCTTTCATGGTCAGCTTGGTAAGATGTATTACGATTCTAGAGTAATCCTCCACGGATCGTCAAAATAACCAGCTAAACCCAAAAAACTTCTGATCTCCGTAATATTCTTAGGTCCTTTCCACTTCACAATAGCTTTTATTTTACTGGGGTTCACTTTAATTCCTTCTAATGACACTACATTACCTAAGAAATGCACTTCGTTTAACTAGAACTCACATTTCTTAAATCTGGCATAAAGCTACTTCTTTCTCAATCATTGTAAGGCTGCTCTGAGATTCATCGCATGAGTTGCATCGTCCTTGGAATAAACTAATATGTCATCTATGAAAACTATGACTGTTGTCACACCCCAATTCTACACCTTTCAGAATGGTATGATGAACCGCTAATAAACCAACGGTTCAACTAGGATCTCTAATAGGCTGTGTCCCTTTAAATTAAATCATACACATCCACAATCATAATCATAATAAATACACAATAGCGGAAGTCTTAATATTAAATGAATTGAGAATCTAACTGTGATAATCATAAATAAAATATCAAATTATGTTGTATCAATCGAGACATAAGTAAATAAAATATCAAATTATATTTCCTTAATAGTTCAAATAAAAATAAAATCTAATCGAAAATGCATGAGTTGCACTCGCATGAGGAGTCATGCTTCTCCACTATATCTTCAGCCTCCATCGCAGCCACATGCCCATACACAGAAGCATTCATATAATCTTCCACAGTGGTATCTGCATCATCAACTAAAAATATTCGAATTCAAAAAGGGTGAGCACACATCACGGCTCAGTGAGCAAACAAAACAATGCAACAAACATATGCATGCATTCAATTCATATCTCTGGTCTAGTATATAAGTTTGCAATGTGCTATAGAAAGGTTTGGTGGCCGCCTCACCTATATACACGAGTGTGTGAAGCCACCCAATGATATCGTTTATTGTCGTCCCACATGCACCCACCATGGAATAGAGATAGAGCTAAAGTGCTTTGGACCACATCGCATCACACTTCCCCTGATACTCTACCCATACCAATACATAAGCCCCTGCAGGCGAGGGCTTACAAACTGGGCTCGCAACTAACCAATCCTAATGTCAAACAGTGTACCCAAGGCCTCACCCTAGCATCCCTCAATACGTCCATAGAGATAGAGCTAAGGCCCCCCAACAGAGTCGAAAACTACATGGTCCGAGACCACCTCCCCTGATACCCTACTACGTAATAGTTCTGCTAAGGTAATGGCGATATGACGATATCAGTGGACAAGACTTGAGTAGAGATAGAGCAAGAGTCTAGTGACCAGGACACACCACAATATCACGTCCTCCCCCTGATGCTCCACTCGCATCAAGGACACTAACCACACACATACATTCACATGCCTATTCCTAGCATCATCATCATCATCATGTTATAAATAAAATAGAATTAAATATGCATGAACATTAATAGAAGAAATATTGGATGACATGTTGAATGCACATTACAAGCATACACGCATAAAATCAGTCATGGCATTGGACTCAAGAAATAAAAATAATTTATTATTAACCGATTAGTTTAGGTCTTGTTCCCTCACCTTTGCTTGAGTGTAAATCCTCTTTCAAGCTCTAAGAATCACCTTTATATCAATAGGAAAACCTAACAAGTCGATAGATTTTAATTAGAATTCATTCTGACAATTTTAGGCTTGCTGTTAAGCTAGGGTTGCAGGATGGGTGGCAGGTAGGGTCGCAGGTTTATGCGACCCCAGGGTATAGGGTCGATGCTAGGGTCGGATGTTCCATCGACCCTAGGTGCGACTGTAACTTCCCTGGACTTCCTGGGAGCTAGGGGTCGATCCTGTGGTCTGGTAGGGTCGATTTCCAATCGATCCTACGTGCGACCGCATGTGGTTTGAGTCAACCTTTTCATTCTACAGTCTAATCTTTCAAGTTTGGGTCCTTTGGCTTACTTCCATAGTCCATTCTATGCTTGTTATATGGCTTAAAACTCCAGGTAACTTCCTTACTTTGTCTACCATGATTTCCTCCATGGATTTCATTAAAATCTTCCCATGAATGGATGATTTGGGTTTCTCCTAGATCATACCCTCTTCATGAACTATTCTAAGGTCTTAAACAATTCATGGAAAACATATCCATACCTTAGGTTTGCTGAGATTCAGAGGTTTCTCTGAATTTCTTCTCTTTAGTCTTCTTCTCCAACTTTCTTTCTCTTCTCCTTCTCTTCTCTTTCTCTCACTTTCTTTTAGGGTTTCAAAAGGAGTGAAAGAGGCTAAGGGACGTCCTATTTATAGAGGAAAACCTCCCAAAATATGTCCCATTGAGATTAGGAAAGAATCCCCTTGAAATTTGAAAAGTTTTCTATTTACGGTTTCTGTCGGTGATCTTAGGGTCGATGAGGGGGTCGGAGATCCCGTCGACCCTAGGGTCTCAGTTGTCCGACCCTAGGTCTAAAAATCAGGGGTCTGACTTCCTAATGAGGTGGGATCGACCCTTCCTGTTTAGGCATGCGACCCTACCCCCTATTTTACTATTTTTGGGTCAGTTTAATACCTGGTCTTGCTATTTCCTTCACGCACTTGGTCCATTTGGCTCGACCATGATTGGTAGACCTGGTACAAGGTGGTAAGACCGGTTAGTTCGATACGGGTCTTACAACTCTCCCCTGCTCATAAAAATTTCATCCTTAAAATTTGTACATACCTTCCGAGTCGAATAGATGAGGGTATTGCTTTCGCATAGCATTCTCTTCTTCCCTCGTGATTTCTTCTATATCTCTACTTCTCCAGGTGACCTTAACATAATAGATGTCATGGTTACGTAGTCGTTGAACCTTTCGGCTGGTGATTTCAGTTGGTGCTACTTTAAATGTCAAATCATCAGTCAAATCAGGTAGATCTACTGTTAAAACGTACGTAAAATGTGCGTTGGATTTCTGACATACTTCTTCAATAAGGAGATATAAAATACATTATGCACACTTGACATAGATGGTGGTAGTGCTAACTGGTAAGCCACTTTTCCATGTTTAGCTAGAATCTCATATGGTCCGACATATCTCGGACTTAGTTTTCCTTTCTGTCTGAACCATTTCAAACCTCGCATAGGTGACACTTTGAGGAATACCTTATCACCTACGACAAATTCAAGGTCTCGGCGTCTTGTATCTACATATTGCTTTTGACGATTTTGAGCCGTTCTTACTCTTTCCTTGATAATATCGACTACTCGACATGTCTCTTCAATAAATTCTGGTCCAACAATACTACATTCTCCAACTTCATTCCAAAACAAAGGAGTTCGACACTTCCTTCCATACAGTGCTTCATAGAGTGACATCTGTATAGTAGCCTGATAGCTATTGTTATAAGCGAACTCAATCAGTGGTAACTTCTCATCCCATGATCCTTCAAAATCAATTACACAGGCTCGGAGCATGTCTTCTAGAATCTGAATGGTACGCTTCGATTGTTCGTCTGTCTGAGGATGGAATGCAGTACCGAACTTCAATGTGGTACCCATAGCCTTTTGCAATCCTTCCCAAAACTTTGAAGTAAATCGTGGATCTCTATCAGACACAATTCTTTCAGGTACACCGTGTAATCTGACAAAATTATCCACATACAACTTAGCTAACCTCTCCAGTGTATACTGAGGTCGTATAGCTATAAATCGAGCCGTTTTAGTCAGGCGGTCTATAATCACCTAAACTGCGTCAACTACTCGGGGAGTCAATGGTAACCCGGTGATGAAGTCCATAGTGATGCAGTCTCATTTCCATGCTGGTTCCGGTAATGGCTGTAACAGTCCTGCAGGTCTTTGTCGTTCAGCCTTCACTTTCTGACAATTTAGGCATTGAGACACGAACTTAGCTACATCTACTTTTATTCCTCTCCACCAATATAATTTTTTTAGATCATGATACAATTTTGTACTTCCAGGATGTATCGAATAGGCGGTGGTATGGGCTTCCTTCATTAGTCGGTGCCTAATGTCCAAACTTTCTGTTTCAAGTACACATATTCTTCCTTTGTACTTCAGTACATTTTCATCGTCCAAGGCGAACTCAGGAATAGTCCTACCTTTTTCAATGTCCTCTTGTACCGTTCTTAGATAATGGTCTGATTTAATAGCTATTTTCAATTGATCAACTATATCAGGTACAATCCTCAATGTGGCAATCATATTTAAAAACCGATGGATAAACCCTTGGTTGATTGATTCACCCAGTACATCTATCACAAACTGCTCATTACCGTAATTGAATACTATTCCGATAGTACACATCGCGGCAGTTGTGCTAACCTCCCCTTGAGATTTTATCATTGCCTTTCTACTCAACGCGTCAGCAACCACATTAGCTTTTCCCAGATGATACTGGATATCACAATCATAGTCTTTCAATAGTTCCAGCCATCTTCTTTGTCTCATATTCAGCTCCTTCTGATTAAAGAGATAAGTAAGACTCTTATGATCTGATTTAATCTGAAATTTCTCTCTGTACAAGTAATGTCTCCATATCTTGATAGCATGTACTACTGCCGCTAATTCCAAATCATGAGTGGGATAGTTCTTCTCATGTGTCTTCAATTGTCTTGAGACATAAGTAATTACTTGTTCTCCTTGCATAAGTACACATCCTAATCCCAATCCTGACACATCAGTGTACAAAATAAATGACTGTCCAGGAATCGGAATGGTCAAAATTAGAGCAGATATCATTCTAGCCTTTAATGTTTGGAAACTCTTCTCGGATTTCTCAGTCCAAACAAACTTTTCGCCCTTCTTAGTCAAACTAGTGAAAGGTACGACAATTTGGGAATAGTCTTCCACAAATCGTCGATAATAACCAGCTAGACCTAGGAAACTTCTAATTTTTGCAACGCTCTTCGGTGCTTCCCACTTCACAATAGCTTTGATTTTGCTAGGATCCACTTTAATTCCTTCAGCAGATACAACATGGCCTAGAAAAGCGACTTCCTTTAGCCAAAACTCACACTTTGTAAATTTGGCGTAGAGCTTCTCCTTCCGTAATCACTGCGGAGCGGCGTTTAGATTCTTAATATGAGTTTCCTTGTCCTTGGAGTAGACCAATATATCATTGATGAATACAATAACCGACGTATCCAACATATCATGGAATACCCGATTCATAAGTTCCATAAAAGTTGTTGGTGCGTTCGTCAATCCAAAAGACATGACCATAAATTCATAATGTCCATATCTGGTCCTGAATGTTGTCTTGGGAATATCACCATCTTTGATCTTCAACTGATGGTAGCCTGACCGAAGATCAATTTTGGAGAACACCGTGGCACCTTGCAACTGATCGAATAAGTCATCGATCCAAGGCAATGGATATCGATTCTTGATTGTCAATACACAATCTAACACTACCGTCCTTCTTCTTTACGAATAATATTGGCGCTCCCCATGGTGATATGCTAGGTCGGATGTAACCCTTGTCTAGCAGTTCTTGTAGTTATACTTTTAATTCCTTCAGTTCAGTAGGAGCCATTCGATAAGGTGGTTTAAATACCGGTGCGACTCCGGGTATCAGATCTATAACAAACTCTGTTGCTCGGTCGGGTGGTAGTCTTGGTAGTTCTTCAGGAAATACCTCTGAAAAATCACGCACGACATCAATATCCTCCATTCGTGGTGCTTCCTTGGTAAGATCGACCACGGATACTAGATACCCAACTGCTCCTTTCTCAAGGCACTTCCTAGCCTTTAATGCAGAGAGTATGAGCTTTCATTTACGGGGAAGTTTGGTTCCCACAAAACTGAACTCTGCTCCTTCCTTGTCTTTAAATATCAGTCTCTTTTTGGCACATAATAGGTTTGCAGAATGCCGAGCTAACCAATCCATTCCCAAGATGACGTCAAAGTCTGCCATCTCAAGTTGAATAAAGGTTGCATCTAGAGTTTTCTCGTCAATAAGAACTGGACATGGTCCATAACCTTTTTCTAATTCTACTTCTAATCCCATCGGAGATCGTACAAGGAGTTTGTAGTCTAAGGATTTGAGGGGTAGATTTAGATTCTTTCCAAATGACACAGATATAAAAGAATGAGTAGCTCCTAAATACTCTCGGTTTGGCTCGTTCGGTAGGGTCGGGTCAGTCCTTCGGTTCGACCCGGCTAAGTATTTACTTAGTGAGCCAGTGCGCGCAGGTGGGCATTGCTTGCTTGTCGAAGGGCAATGTCGTACTTATGGTTTTTAAGTCTATATCTTTTTGCCTGGGTGCCTCCTATTCTTCGTGGGTTCCATTAAAACCTTAGTCCCAGTGTGGCTGATCATCCGAAAAGACCAGCTAAGCATCATTGGCTTGGTCAGCCTTTACCTGACCAACTACCTAATACTACGCAGGCTCATTAAACAGTGCTTTTTAGCTTTCTTCAGGATTTGGCCGGAACTGTTCGGCAGATTCCCACGCGTTACGCACCCGTTCACCACTCTGGCAGGAATGCCATTAATAGGTACGATACCTGTGATTTGTTTTGATTTAGTCTACATGCTCACACAATGTAACACAAAATGACAAGATTTAGGTCATACTTGTGACCAAATCAGACGATGCGGAAGCATCCTTAGATGTAACAGCGTAAACTCTGCCTTGTTGTAGTTGCTTCTTGCGCTTAGGACACTCCCTTGCCATATGTCCCAATTGATTGCAGTTAAAGCATTTTACTCCTTCACCATGTTGCTTTGGTTGCGGTGGGGCTGCTGAAGGGGCCTTGGCTGCAGCATTGAAGCCTTGAGTACGGAAGGGTTTGAATGTCGTGGTGTTCCCTCCGTTATAAGAATTTCCATTAGGCCTTTTGATTCCCCTATTTTGAGCAAAGTAGCTCTCTTTCTGGCTCAACTCTATCACTCGAGGAATTTGTACAACTTTATTGTAGATTTTCTTCTCAAGTCCCAGAACATGTTTACGTATGCTTCCCCTAAGTCCCATAACGAACCTTCGGGTCTTTGTATCTTCCGCTTGCATACTGACTGGTGCAAAGAAGAACAACTCCTCATAACGCTGTTGATATGCGTCGATAATCATCTGTCCCTGATATAAACTCAGGAACTCCTTCTCCATAGAATCTCTGAAACTCCTAGGAAAATACTTTTCAAAGAATGCCTCTTTATATATATCCCAGGTCAGTTGGGCGTGCTTTGTCCTTAGATACGTCCGTGTGGACTTCCACCAGTGGTGTGCATCGCCTTTCAGCATGAACGTTGCACACAACACTTTCTCTTCTTCGTTTACTGTCATCATCGTGAAATTTCTCTCCATCTCATCGATCCAGTGTGCTGGCCACAACAGATCCACTGGCTTACCACTATACTCCTTGGGCTTCATCTTCAGAAAATGCTCAACTAGTCTGGAGTGGTCTAGTTGATGAGGAACATAAGCCCCATACATAGGTGGTTGGTATTGATATCCACCTGGAGCTACTTCAGGGTTTTGTACTTGAGCCTGCATGATGGGAGTCTGAGGTGCATGGGGTACTGTGTTACTCCCCCCTGGTACTGTGCTTGTCTGTCCTACTGGCATCGGTGTCGTCTGTGCAGCTGAAAAAGCCATGCCTATGGCAGCTTGCATAGTAGCTTGTACCTGTTGTATTTGCTGCAGCTGTTGTGCCAAATTATTACGGCTGTAGCCAGGTTTGTAGGTGGAGCTGGCAGATTTATAGGATTTATCTGCCCATTAACTACGAACGGTGCCGTGTTCGGATTATCCTGTGTTTCAGGATGTATATGGCTGTCTTCCTCTACAGGTGGTGGTGGTGGAATAGAGTTACGGCGTTGTCTGGTCACTCTGCGTCCAACCATTATCTGCTCTGGTAGTGGTAATGCCTGAAAGTCATAGAATACGTAAGACAATCATCATATACTTCATTATCATATTTAAATCCACTAGTCAATGATATTTTCAAAATTTTTAGATCATTCTATCGAAAATACTGTATTTTCCATCGTAGGGTCGATGGATGTCCGACCCTAGGGTATGCGACCCTGAGAATCATTGTTACTTACCGAGAGCCTAGGGTCGATGGTAGGGTTGATGGGTGTCCGACCCTAGGATCGACCCCTAGTTCTTTGTCAGATCACCGAGAGGCTAGGGTCGATGAGGGGGGTCAGAGGTAGGGTCGGATGTTTTGGTTGAATTATTCGACCCTAGGACTAAAAATCAGGTTTTTAATCTCGATTTCTAGATCCATTTCTCATTCCTTCTCCTCCTTTCCGACTCGGCTCGTTCCTCTGAGTTGCTATAGTGACAACTCCGACCCATTGGTGATTTTTACTTCTCTTTTCGATGTCTACTCCTCCTCTATAGGTATGTTCTCTACGGTTTCATGTTTTTAGGATTTCTTAACTAGGTTTTTGCTCGTTTATAACGTTTTCTTCAAATTAAACTTTTTCCAACCGTAAAAATTTGATTTTTATTGGGGGCTTTTGTTCTTGGTGACTTAATTGACGAAAGCCCTAAAAAATATTTGAGTTTCATCGGTTGGTTATCGAGAAACTTGAAATTTCTCCTTTTTGCCCTAATTTGTCAAGATTCTTGAATTTCTTGAAATTTCTTCAAATTCAATCTCCTTAGATAAAATTTCAAACTGTATGAGTCTTACAGGATAGTTTAGAATCTATATAAGTCCTCCTACCCATGGGTATGGATGAAAAGTGAGGCTTTTGACCAATTTATGTCGTTATAATGCCGAAATTTTTGTGTTTTTTCACCTTTACTAAGCTATAATCTGTTTTTCTTTGTTTTTACAGATAATATGGCTCGTACCAAAATACCTAGGGTTCATGACCCAGTCCACTTCCGTTCTAACGAGGCTGAGGCGCAGTATGCCCGCTACACTCGTAAGAAGGTAGAGGGAGGTCGTCGGGTGGACTTGGCTAGCCTAGCCTTATTCGATGTAGAGAGAGATTTTGGTGAGATGGGCTGGCTTCCCGTGATCACCTACGATGCCTGTACCTGTCCAGATTTGGTGAGACAGTTTTATTGTAATCTCTAGGTGGTGGGAGATCACAATGATACTGAGAGGGGTAGAGAGCTTAGGATCACGATCTACGTCAAGGGAGTAGAGGTTTCCTTTGACTATCGACAGTTAGCGGACCTTTTGGGCATTTCATACGATGGCCCCTTGATGTACTGTGCTCCCAGAGACCCCCAGTTCTTTTCCTTAGAGATGAGGGCTGAGATAGACCGTCAGCTTATCAGAGAGGATCGTTGGGAGATGAAAGTGATCTACCTACGTCCAGAGCCTCGGGTGTACTGTAAGATCATTCAGAACAACCTGATACCTCAGAGTGGGCACTACGAGAAGAGCTCCCAGTTGACCCAGTTCTTACTCTACTGTATCTGCATTAGGTAGCCTGTCTGCCTCCCTTATATTATTATGCGAACAATGATCAGTGCCACACTGCCCGGTCAGGTTGGCAACCTGCCTTATGGACGCATGATCACTACACTGCTTATCCGCCTAGGTGTTGATTTGGTGGATGAGAGGATTCAGGAGAAATCCATCAACTCTGGATTGGGAGGTCATCTGTAAGATGGGCATGCGGGATGCTCAGGTCAGTGACAATGAGAGGAACGCTCTGGTCCATCCGTGTACTCGGGTGGAGATGGCTGACGCTAAGGCAGCAGCAGCAGCCGCCGGAGTAGGGGTTCATGGGGGTGATGCTAGGGATGATGATCGTTTATACATGGATGTGGACTCCATACCTCCTCCATTACCTACACATACTATGGGAGCTGGTCCTTCATATGCAGCTGGTCTTTCACATGCAACTAGTCCTTCACACCCACCTTCTGATGACATGATGGGGATACTGCGCAATATTAGAGAGGCTCAGTGCATGTCTGATCTGAGGGTGAGAGAGCTTCTAGATGCTCAACGCGTGACTGATCGGTGGTTGGCTGATCTCAAAGCTAGTCTTTAGACGACCCAGACTCAGGTAGCTTGGTTGACTAGAGTCTATGCTGAGGATTATGACAGAGACCGCGAGGCACTTCCTCCCCCATCACCTTCAGCTTCCTGATGTATTTTTTTTATTTTTCTTTTGTACTACAGAGTAACTGTCTGGATTGTGGACTGTACTCTACTTTAGATATGTGTATATACGTTTGTTTTCCTTCGAGTGTATATGAATTTGTTTTTCATTTAATAGATGCATTATTCTCTTTCAATTTTTGTCTCAAACAACACAGATGATTATAATGTGTTATTATTACAGCTTTTAAATTTTACCCTATCTCAGTTCATAACTTTTGTGATAGTATACTGATTTAAAAGATAGGGCCTGAGAGCTCTGATACCAAGTTGTCACACCCTAATTTTGTACTTTTCAGAACGATGTGATGAACCGTTAATAAACCAACGGTTCAACCAGGATCTCTAATAGGCTATGTCCCTTTAAATTAAACCATACACATCCACAACCATAATCAGAATAAATACACAATAGCGGAAGTCTTAATATTAAATGGACTGAGAATCTAACTGTGATAATCATAAATAAAATATCAAATTATGTTGTATCAACCGAGACATAAGTAAATAAAATATCAAATTACATTTCCTTAATAGTTCAAATAAAAATAAAATCTAATCGAAAACGCATGAGTTGCACTCGCATGAGGAGTCATGCGTCTCCACTATATCTTCAGCCTCCATCGCAGCCACGTACCCATACACAGAAGCATTCATATAATCTTCCACAGTGGTACCTGCATCATCAATTAAAAATATTCAAATTCGAAAAGGTGAGCACACATCACGGTTCAGTGAGCAAACAAAACAATGCAACAAACATGTGCATGCATTCAATTCATATCTGTGGTCTGATATATAAGTTTGCAATGTGCTATAGAAAGGTTCGATGGCCGCCTCACCTCTATACACGAGTGTCTGAAGCCGCCCAAAGATATCATTTATTGTCGTACCACATGCACCCACCATGGAATAGAGATAGAGCTAAAGTGCTTAGGACTACACCGCATCACACTTCCCCTGATACTCTACCCATACCAACACGTAAGCCCCTGCTGGCGATGGGTTGCAAACTGGGCTCGCAACTAACCAATCCTAATGTCAAACAGTGTACCCAAGGCCTCACCCCAACATCCCTCAATACATCCATAGAGATAGAACTAAGGCCTCCCGGCAGAGTCGAAGACTACAAGGTCCAAGACCACCTCCCCTGATACCTTACGACATAATAGTTCTACTAAGGTAATGGTGATACGACGATGTCAGTGGACAAGACTTGAGTAGAGATAGAGCTGGAGTCTGGTGACCAGGACATACCACAATATCACGTCCTCACCCTGATGCTCTACTTGCATCAAGCACACTAACCACACACATACATTCACATGCCTATTCCTAGCATCATCATCATCATCATGTTATAAATAAAATAGAATTAAATATGCATGAACATTAATAGCAGGAATATTGGATGACATGTTAAATATACATTACAAGCATACACGCATAGAATCAGTCGTGGCATTGGACTCAAGAAATAAAAATAGTTTATTATTAGCCGATTAGTTTAGGTCTTGTTCCCTCACCTTTGCTTGAGTGTAAATCCTCTTTCAAGCTCTAAGAATCACCTTTATATCAATAGGAAAACCTAACAAGTTGATAGATTTTAATTAGAATTCATTCTGATAATTTTAGGCTTGTTATTAAGCTAGGGTCGCAGGATGGGTCGCAGGTAGGGTCGCAGGTTTATGCGACCCCAGGGTATAGGGTCGATGCTTGGGTCGGATGTTCCATTGACCCTAGGTGCGACCCTAGCTTCCCTGGACTTCCCGGGAGCTAGGGGTCGATCATGTGGTCTGGTAGGGTCGATTCCCAATCGACCCTACGTACGACCGCACATGGTTTGAGTCGACCTTTTCATTCTACAGTCTAATCTTTCAACTTTGGGTCCTTTGGCTTACTTCCACAGTCCATTCTATGCTTGTTCTATGGCTTAAAACTCCAGGTTACTTTCTTACTTTGTCTACCATGATTTCCTCCATGGATTTCATTGAAATCTTCCCATGAATGGATGATTTGGGTTTCTCCTAGATCATACCCTCTTCATGAACTATTCTTAGGTCTTAAACAATTCATGGAAAACATATCCATACCTTAGGTTTGCTGTGATTCAGAGGTTTCTCTGAATTTCTTTTCTTTAGTCTTCTTCTCCAACTTTCCTTTTCTTCTCCTTCTCTTTCTCTCACTTTCTTTTAGGGTTTCAAAAAGAGTGAAAGAGGCTAAGGGACGTCTTATTTATAGCGGAAAACCTCCCAAAATAACTCCCATTGAGATTAAAAAATAATCCCCTTGAAATTTGGAAAGTTTTCTATTTACGATTTCTGTCGTTGATCCTAGGGTCGATGAGGGGGTCGGAGATCTTGTCGACCCTAGGGTCTCAGTTGTCCGACCCTAGGTCTAAAAATTAACTGTCTGACTTCCTAATGAGGTGTGATCGACCATGCCTGTTTAGGCATGCGTCCCTACCCCTTATTTGACTATTTTTGGGTCAGTTTAGTACCTGGTCTTGCTATTTCCTTCACGCACTTGGTCCATTTGGCTCGACCATGATTGGTAGACCTGGTACAAGGTGGTAAAACCGGTTAGTTCGATACGGGTCTTACAACTGATGTGTCCAACATGTCATGGAACACTAAATTCATAAGCTCCATAAAAGATGCTAGTGCATGGATTAACCCAAAGGACATAACTAAGAACTCATAATGTCTATACCTGGCTCTAAATGCTATTTTTGGAATGTCGTTGTCTTTGATATTTAATTGATGATATCCTGATAGAAGATCAATCTTGGAGAACACCTTAGCACCTTGTAGCTGATCGAAGAAATCATCTAGCTGAGGTAATGGATATTGATTCTTGACCGTTAGCTTGTTTAATTCTCTGTAGTCTATACACAGTAGAACATTACAGTCTTTTTTTTTAACAAACAACACAGGCCCTTCCCATGGTGATATACTTGGCTGGATAAAACCCTTGTCTAATAACTCTTGCAGTTGAGTCCTCAGTTCCTTTAATTTGGTAGGAACCATCTGATATGGTGCCTTAGACAGAGGTGTCTACCCTAGCAATAAGTCTATGATGAACTGAATTGCTCGATCAGGTGGTAACCCAGGTAAATCTTCTGGGAACACATCTAAAAATTCCCACACAATCTCAACATCTTCCATCCTTGGTGCTTCTTTGGTAGTGTCTACCACAGATATTAGATATCTGATTCTACCCTTTTCGAGGCATCACTTCGTCTTAAGTACAGAGAGGATAAGCTTCCACTTATGAGGAAGTTTAGTTCTAACAAAGTTGAATTCTACACCATCCTTGCCCTTGAATGACAACTTCTTCTCAGCGCAAAGCAGACTCATGAAGTGCTGAGATAATCAGTCTATTCCTAGGATGACATCAAAATCTACCATTTTGAGCTACACTAGATTTGCATCCATACTCCATCCATTTATAAGTATTGGACACAATCCATAACATTCATCTACAACAACCTTTAATCCTAAAGGTGATCTGAATAATACCTTGAGGTCTAAAGGTCTGAGGGGCATATTCAACTTCTTCCCAAAGGTGACAGATACAAAAAAATGGGCAGCCCTAAAGTAAAAAAGAACTCTGGTGGGTATACTAGCTATGGTTACAATACTTGTAGTTTGTACCTAGGTTTAGTATATATGCTGACACAAGGTACTGTAAAAGAATAAGATCAGGTCATACTTGTGACCACATCAGGTGATGTGGCAGCGTCTTTAGAAGTCACGGCATAAACCTTCCCTTTGCTGTAATTGCTTCTTAAGCCTAGGGCAGTTCTTTGAATAATGTCCCCTTTGATCACAGTTGAAGCACATGATATTGGCATTCACTTGTCCTGGTTGAGGGAAAACTGTCTGAGTAGTCTTGGCTGTACCATTATTATTCTAAGGCCTGAATGGTTTAAAGGTTTTATAATTCCCTCCATTAAATGAGTTTTCATTTGGCCTTTTCAAACCAAGATTCTGAGTATAATAATTTTCCTTTTGGCTAGACTCCAACACTCGAGCAATCTGCATAGCTTCAATATAGATCTACTTTTCCAGTCCCAACACATGCTCTCGAATGCTTCCCCTTAGTCTCATGATGAACCGTCAGGTCTTGGTATCTTCCTCTTGCATACTAGTGGGAGCAAAGAAGAATAACTCTTCATAATGTCATTGGTAATTGTCCACAGACATTTGACCTTGATATAGACTTAAAAATTCCTTTTCCATCTGATCTCTGATGCTTCTAAGAAAATACTTCTCAAAGGAGGCTTATTTAAAGATAGCCCATGTCAGATGGGTGTGCGTGGTCAGAAGATAATTTTGAGTGGACTTCCACCAATGATTTGCATATTCTTTTAGCATGAAAGTCACACATAGTACCTTCTCCTCTTCAGAAATAGTCATCATTAAGAAGTTCTTTATTTCATCAATCTAGTGGGCCGGCCATAATGGGTCAGATGGCTTGCCCATAAACTCCTTCAGTTTTATTTATAGAAAACATTCTATCAGCCTAGAGTGATCAAGTTGATTTTGTGCATAAAAATCATATATAAGTGGCTAATTTTAATAACTGCCTTGGTTATTCACCCCTTGTTGTACTATGACATTCTGCATTGGAGTGTGCATCACCGGTACCTGCTGTGCTGTAGGCATGGTGTTATTTCCAATGGGTGCTATGGACACGATATTGCTACCAACCGGCACCGTACTGGTCTGTCCTAGGGGTGTTGGTGTAACGTTGATACTAGAGCAGCAATTCCTATGGCAACCCATATAGCCAATAACATTTGCTATTGTTCTTGCATCTGTCGGGCCATATTCGTCACAATTGGAGCCAAATCATCTGGAGGTCCTGGTAAATTGGTTGGATTGCTCTGATTGTTGACCCCTTGCCACTTGACATTCTGATTTTCATTGTTTTCGGCTTGTTCCCCAGGGTTTTCATTGACATTCCCCTTTCTAGGTGGTGGTGGGGGTGGGCTTGGGTTGTGTTCCCTATGGCCTCCTCTATGTCCAGTCATTTAAGTTTATCGACTGGGGTGGTTTCTGGATAGCCAATAGAGGTGGGACAAGTACAATAATGGCAGTTCATAAGGTTAGTCTCATAATTTTTGGAAATCCTTAACACACAAAGCCAAACAGGGAAATGCAGAAAAAAATTTCTTTCACTGGTAGACATTGACTGGTCGCGCATCATGCGACTAGGAATGCAACCAGACAAACCCTGGGAAACTTCCCAGGAATCGCTGGTCGACTCACTAGTCGACACCTTGGTCGAATTAGTCGACCAGTGAACCCCAAAATCAACTTTTTAAGTTACAAACTGAGTAATTTCTCTTACTTTCTCTTTTGTTTTCTTCTGTACTCTGACCTAATTCACTGCTGGTGAGTTGCTACGTACCAATCAGACAACTTGGAGTTTTCTTCATTGGTCAATGACTCCCAATCATCTCCAAAGGTATGTTTGTCCATTCCCATTTTTTCCTTGGCTTATTAAACCTAGGTTTTTCATCGTCTTTTCTTGTTTTTCTTACATTACAATTTATTCAACTGTAAGAATATTATTTTGATCACTTAAGTTTGATGTTGGGCACCCAACGGATGAAAACCCCTAATAAATTTTGGGTTTCATCGGTTGGTTTGCTCAAAATTCCAAAATTTTGGGTTTTGACCTAGAAATTGGGGTTTTTACCCAAAATTTGATTTTTCTTCAAATTTCTTGAAATTTATTGCAATTTTCTATTGGCTTAGTATTGCAGAATGGTTTGTAACTTATGTAAGTCCTCCTACACGCGAATTGGATGAAAAGTGAGGCTTTAGACCAATTTACGCCGTTATGCTGTTGAAATTTTTAAAATTTTACTAATTTATTTATTCCTTTCTTGTTTTGCAGTCAATATGCCTCAAAATAAGAATTCTTGGCAATACAATGCCCATCTCTTCTGTTCAGCTGACGTTGAGTCACAGTACCCTAAGTTTTGACGCAATCATGTAGAGGGAGGACATTTTATCAATTCGGCCAGTCTTGCATTATTCGATGTTGAAAATGCATTCAGGGCCAGGGGCTAGCTCCTGGTGATACAGTATCCTGCGTGCACCTATTTAGAGCTGGTCAAGCAGTTTTATTGCAACCTACAGCTCGAGGGTGATCCAAAAGATCTGGATAGAGGTAGAGAACTGAGGATCACCAGTTGGGTGAAAGGGGTACCCATCTCATTTGATACACAACAACTGGTAGAGTTTCTTAGCATCTCTAATGCTGGAGAGTTGGTCTACTGGACTCCAAGAGAGTGAAAATTTCTTCTAGAGATGATGCAGGCTGAGATAAATAATTAGATTCTACGAGATGATTGCTTTGGGATAAGAGCGACCCACCTTTGTCCAGAGCCTCGAGTATACTGTAAGGTTATCTAGCACAACTGTACCTTAGTACCTCTTGTACTGTATCTGCATCAGGTAGCCTGTCTGCCTACCCTATATTATCATCCACACCATGTATTGCACTACGTCACCTGACTTGAAGGGTAACCTTACCTACGGTCGCTTGGTCTCTACACTTCTTACGTGCGTTCAAGTAAGTTGAGAGGGCGAGAGGTTTTATGTAGACACGATGTTAGCAGACCTTGACTGGGATGCCATCTGTAGGACGAAGATGCAGAAGGTGCAGGTTAGTGTCGAAGAGTGGAATGCTTTGGAGCGTCCTCTGAGCCAAGTAGCAGCGGTAGCAGCAGTAGAGGCAGCAACAGGAGTAGTGGATTTTAAAGCAGCAGTGGCAGAGGGTAGTGGGGATGACGACCCGATGTACATGGATGTAGATGCCATCCTCCTACACCATAGCATACTACTGGAGCAGGCCCTTCTCATTCTATCCCCTCAACTGGTCCTTCACATACCCCTTCTGATGACATGATGACTATGCTCTGAGAGATCCGAGCATCTTAGTCTACTATGGAGCAACAGGTAGGAGAGATCCTGGATACCCAGTGAAGTTTGCTCGAAGCCTAGCGAGCGAGGGATGGACAAGTTGTGAACCTCGCTAAGAGTCTTTGAACTACTCAGGAGCAGGTGGCTTTGCTCTGGAGGGTCTATGCAGAGGACTATGATAGAGATAGAGAGTCTTCACCTCATCCTCCACCAGCTCAGGGATAGATTTCATTTCCATTATAGATACATTTCTTTTGATGTTTATTTTGTAGAGTAACTGTCTGGCTTGTGGACTATATTCTATTTTTCTTTATCTGAAACACATTATGTCATTTTTATTTCAGGTCATCTATATATATATATATATATATATATATATATATATATATATATATATATATATATATATATATATATATATAGACACTTTTTTTTCACCTTTATATTATGTGCATTATGGTCTTGCTTATTTTTTGTCTCAAACAACACTGTGCTTATGGTGGGTTTATATTAAAGCTTTTATTTTTTATCCTAGCTCAGTTCAAAGACTCTTGTAGATGTATTCAGGTTTGATTGGCGGAGCCTTAGAGCTTTGATACCAAGTTGTTACACCCTAATTCTGGACGAACCAAAAGTGTGATGAACCATCATAAGAACCAACGATTCAAGCCAGGATCTCATAAGACCATACCAACAATCCAAACCAAATACACATTCCATAGAATCAGAGATAATAAAGTAAATAGCGGAAGTCTTTATAAATATTGAATTGAGCATCTAACATGATAAATAAATATTTGGACCAGTTATCTTCAAATGACTCAAGACATAAATAAATAACCTATTACAAGTTTCCATATCTCAAAATAGAATGTAAACTAAGAATAAAGACATCAGAAACACTCATAGGTAGAGTTGTGCTTGTCCTTCATAGTTTGTACGTCCATAGCAGCCACGTGACCATGTGACGGCGCGTTCATAAAATCTTCAATGGTGGTACCTGCATCATTAACTAAAAATATTCAATGTCGAGGGATGAGCACACAACACGGCTTAATGAGTAAAACAAAACAATGCACAAACATATGCATGTAGTCATATTCATATCTTTGATTTGGTATAAACTTGCAAAGTACTATGGTAAGGAAAGGCGGCCACCGCACCTCCATGCACGAGAGTGTGAGCACACCCAATGGATCACAAACTGCCATCGCCCCACATCACTCACTACTAAATAGAGATAGAGTTAGAGTTTTAGGATCACATAATTCTAGAACCCCCTTGATACCCTATCCATACCAGTTCGTATGGTCCTACTGGCATGGACTTACAAACTGGGCTCGTGACTAATCAATCCTAAATATCATCAAAAGTTGTATCGAAGGCCTTACCCCAGTATTCCTCAATATGCCCATAGAGATAGAGTTAGAGTCTGAAGGTCAAGCGAGAGACCATAATACCACCTTCTCCCCTTAATACCCTACGACATACTAGTTCCACTAAGGTAACAGTGATACGAAGATGTTAATGTGGTAAACGAAATAGAAATAGAGCTAGAGCCTAATGAATCACACACCACTACACTCCCCCTGATTCTCCACCCAATCCAATACATCAACCACACCCACAAGCATATGACTATTCTTAGTATCATCATCATCATGTCAAGTATATATAGTAATAAATCTGCATGAATAAATATATAGCAAATGTTGGATGACATGTTAGATGCACCAACATTCATACGATCATGGCATCCTATCAATTTAACAGAAAAATAAAAGAAAGAGATAGTTTGTTATTAGCCTCTTAGTTTAGGTATTGTTTCCTCACCTATAAACGATATTGGTTCCTCTTCAAAGCCTTGGAAACCACTTTGAATTAGTTGACAACCTAGACAATATATAGATTTAAGTTAGGGTTCGATTGTACCACGTTACAGCAGTTAACAATCAAAAGAGGACTGCTAACAATTGACTGGTCGACACTGATTGATTACGCATCATGTGACCAGTGATGCAACCAGAGAGTTCCTTGAAAACTCCCAACTGTAAGATCTGCACTCTACTAACCTGGTTTAACCATGTCATGCTAGGTCTTTCCATCATTACTGAATCGAGTAAACCAATCATGTGAAGAAAACCATGAGACCAGGTAAGAGAATCGACTCAAAAACACTTAAAATTAATTGTATGGTCGACTACCTGAGTAGGTATGGTCGACTATATGATGAAGGATTAAGACCACTCAAAATGGGACATGTGGTGGATACTTCTGAAATGTGTGGTCGATGGATTTTATGACCGTACTTGTCACACCCCAATTCTGATCCAACCAGAACGGTGTGAGTGAACCGTCATTGAACCAACGGTTCACACCAGGATCTCGAATAGGCCGTGTCCACCCATACAAACCAATTACACATAACCACAATCAGAATATAAATATACAGCGGAAGACTTTAAATAGAATGAACTGAGTATCTATTGATAATTTAAATAAATATCTCATTATTCAAAATCAAACACATAAAATAATATCATTACATCCTTTTAATCCAATCGAAAATAATTGAAATAAATTTCACAAGCTTATGCATGAGTAACAATAAATTTTATGCTGTGGTCTGGTTTTAAGTTTGCAATGTGCTATAGAAAGGTTTGGTGGCCCCCGCACCTCTATACACGAGTGTGTGGCATCGCACAGTAAATCACACTACCACCAACCCACATGCACCCATCATGGAATAGAGATAGAGCTAAGGTATACCCGCACCTCCCCGATACTCTACCCATACCAATACCTAAGCCCCCCTCGGCCGTGGCTCGTAAACCGGGCTCGCAACTAACCAATCATATATGTCAACAATGTATGCTCTATCCCAAAGACAACCGTCTACGGCATAGAGATAGAGCTAGAGCGTGCAGCCCGGGCCGGAGACCACAATACCTCACCTCCCCCTGATACCCTATCCGCAACTAACCCACTAGGATAGAAACAATACGCAGGTAGACCCTATCCCAACATAACTCCCTACGGCATAGAGATAGAGTGTAAGCACCCCATTTTTGCCACCCTCGGCATAAGTGAACCAATATGGCAGGTTTCTGACCTTTAACCCAAAGATTTGTAATTCTCCACTGATCCCCACAGTAGGGTCATGGGCTATTATCTGCATAGATGCATAGGTCATGGAATTATCTTCGAAACGAGACCCGAATTGCTCAAGTCCGTATCAAATGAGGAAGATACGACCATTTTAGTCGGATGATACATATAAGGGAGGTTTCAAATTATCATAAATAATCCCGGGGGCTTTCATGCAAATTATCGTAAGTTGGATTGTTTGAATTTCAAATCATCATATCTTGATCAT
>CM053271.1:37243694-37277828 GCA_028583415.1 Protea cynaroides
TGGTGGTGGATACGGATACGCTCCCGATACTGCCAGAAGGCGACGGAAACCGATGCGGTGGTGGTACGTTCTATGCTTGGCCCCTCGGCTTTGGGCTACTCCGCATCGGTTGGGTAGTATTAATTCCTCCCGACTCAGCGTGTTTCCGGGGGAACCGAACCCGTTGGCCCGAGCATCTTCGCATTTCCGGCTCGTAAATTCCTTCTGTTGAGCCTGCATCTGATAGACCAAGTTTGTAACAATGGTCTCAGAATTCCTGTGAGGTGGGCCCGGTAATTCTGTCGGTACTTCCGGGACCTGTTCCTCCTCCACTTCAGGACTGGGTTCTCTAACCTGGTCTTGTTCAGCTTGCTCTTCTTCTAGGCGCATTCTGGCCTGATGACGCTTCCGACCCCTTCGACCGTTTCCACCTGCCATCTCAGACTATTTATTTGGATCTGAGAAGAAGACATAACACGTGAGAACATCAATAATAGTAGTGTTAGTCTTGAATAATGTCAGGAAAAATAGTCGAGAAGTAACATTTCAATTTACACAATTTTAGAATTTTTTTAATTAAATTTTCTGGCTCTTTGGGGCGTACCGGTCGCAACATACCTGTCGCACCCCTGTGGAACAGTATGCGGCCGGTATAGTCGACCGGTCAGAATTCAATTTCTGGCCGAGACATACCGGTCGCATGTCTAGGAGATACCGGTCGACACTCTGTATACAGTGTTGCGACAGGTATAGTCGACCGGTCAGAAAAATTTTCTGACCGAGACATAGCGGTCGCACACCTGGGGTGATACCGGTCGACCGGTATAGGCATAACCGTCGACCGGTATGCCCAAAATGGCTTTAAAATCGTGAAAAAGTGAGAATTTTCTCACTTTTTCTTTCTTCTTCCTCTCTGGTGGCGATTCCTCTCTGCCCAACTGAGTTGCTACAGTCCGGCCGGTACTCTTAGAAGCCGATTTCTTCCATTCCAAGCGTGGAACATCGTCTCCAGGTAGGTCTCTTCCCTCTCTCTCATGTTTTTAGATAATTTCCATATCGTCTTTATGTAGAAATTTAGGTTTTTCTTTGTTCGAGATGTTTTAACCGTAGGAATTCTTTTCCTTCGGCTTGGAAAGGGTTTAGGGACCCCCAAGAGCAAAAGCCCTCAACTAATTTGGGGTTCCACCGAAAGGTTTTGATAAAAATCGGATTTTAACACTTTTTAACCTAGGTTTTTTGAAAAATTTCGAAATTTCTTGATTTTTCTCAAATTCTCGAAATTTCTTATTATGATTGCTTGTGATTGGTTTGTTGAAGAGTGTGGGAGTTACGTAAGTCCTCCTCCCCATGTTTTTGGGTGAGTTCGAGGCTTTTTCCCAAATTACTGTCGTTATGTTGCCGAAATTTCGAAAATTTCTAACTTTTATCTTGTTTTCTTTTGTTTTACAGATTCTAAATGGCTCCTAGACGCACCCTCGGGAAGCGCTCACATGGTTCTAGTTCTCGGGTTCCCTCTCCGCCAGTTCCTCAGCTAGATGAGCTATGGTTTCGCTCCTTGGAAGCTCAAGCTCGGTTTTCATGGTTTGATAATAAGAGTATTGAATCCGGGCGCCGGGTCAACGTGGAACAATTGCACCGGTTCAATGTAGAGACGGCTTTTGGCGCTCTAGGTTGGTTGCCGGTTATTTCCTACACAGAGACCACACGCCCTAATCTGGTCAAGCACTTTTATGCAAATTTGGAACTCGAAGGGGATGTCGAAGACCCGAACCAGTGTAGGGATCTACGCATCACCAGCTACGTCCGGGGTGTACATATTTCCTTCAACACCCACCAGTTGGCTGATCTGCTTGGGGTTCCCAATGATGGAGATTTGGTGTACTGCGCCCCCAAGGCGAAAGGTTACTTGACTGATGATTTGCGCCGGGAGATAGCGCATCAGATCCTCAACCCTGGGGCTCCTATGAAGGCAGCTAGCTTGAGACCTATACCCCGGGTCTACAGTCGCATTATCCAGCATGATATAGTGCCACAGAGCGGCCACTACAGTGAGTTGTCCCAGCTCACCCAGTACGTCACCTATTGCGTCTGCACAGGGGAGCGAATCGCACTTCCTTACCTCATCATCCGGACTATGCATCGAGCGGCTGTGGCCGATCGGGCCAGCAACCTTCCCTATGGCCGTCTCGTCACTTTCCTTCTTCACCGTCTGGGCGTGAGTTTCAGAGGCGAGGTAGCCATCGAGGACACCATGACCTCCGACATCGACTGGGATGCGATACAGAGGATGCAGATGGTCGATCTGCCGGTTAGTGACGACGAGTTGGAGGCTCGCCCACGTCCACTTGGGAGAGTAGCAATAGCAGCAGCAGCAGCAGCCGCGGCCAATGCGGCCTATGCGACAGAGATGGGTGATGACGATGATGACGATGTAGCTGGGGAAGCACCAGTGCCTGCCCCACAGCCTGCACCTGCACCACCACCATCTGTTCCCACAGCTGGGCCATCTCAGCCCCCTCCCGACTCAATGATGGGTATGTTCATGGAGCTCAGGGACGCTCAGCGGGAGATGAGCCGTGACATAGCACAGTTGACTCGTAGCCTCCGAGTCACACAGGATCAGGTGCACTGGCTCAGGGTCGCTTACGAGCGGGACTATGATATAGCGGACCCCATACCTCCTAGGCCCCCTACCCCATGATTTTTCTTTTCCTTACTCATGACTGTTTTACATATAACAGGGTAACTGTCCGGTTTATGGACTGTACCCTCTAGCACTATTTCATTTGATACACTTTTCTATTTTTAATGAAAGTTTCATGGTTTTTCCTAACTAGTGTATGTGCACATGTTAAGTTTCACATTTAACATAGTATATTATTCTCTTTCTTAGTCCGTCTCAGGTACCAAACAATGCTTAAGGTGCGTTTGTATTAAGATTTTTAATTTTTCCTAACTCAGTTCATCGACCCAGTTAAGTGTAATATAGTCTGTAGACAGAGCCCGAGCGCTCTGATACCAAGTTGTCACACCCCAATTCTAATCCAACCAGAATGGTGTGAGTGAACCGTCATTGAACCAACGGTTCACACTAGGATCTCGAATAGGCCGTGTCCACCCATACAAACCAATTACACATAACCACAATCAGAATATAAATATACAGCGGAAGACTTTAAATAGAATGAACTGAGTATCTATTGATAATTTAAATAAATATCTCATTATTCAAAATCAAACACATAAAATAATATCATTACATCCTTTTAATCCAATCGAAAATAACTGAAATAAATAAATAAAACAAATCAAAGGTACACGCAGAAAGGGCACTCGCATGAAGCATCATGCTCGTCCTCCCCTGCTTGTACATCCAAAGCAGCTACACCACCGTACGCCGGAGCGTTCACATAGTCGTCCACAGTGTATCCTGCATCAACATCTAAAAACAATGTATATACAAAGGGTGAGCTCACAACACAGCTCAGTAAGACAATCAGACAGTTTCACAAGCTTATGCATGAGTAACAATAAATTTTATGCTGTGGTCTGGTTTTAAGTTTGCAATGTGCTATAGAAAGGTTAGGTGGCCCCCACACCTCTATACACAAGTGTGTGGCATCGCACAGTAAATCACACTACCACCAACCCACATGCACCCATCATGGAATAGAGATAGAGCTAAGGTATACCCGCACCTCCCCTGATACTCTACCCATACCAGTACCTAAGCCCCTACTGGCCAGGGCTCGCAAACTGGGCTCGCAACTAACCAATCCTATATGTCAACAATGTATGCTCTATCCCAGCACAACCGTCTACGGCATAGAGATAGAGCTAGAGCGTGCAGGCCGGGCCGGAGACCACAATACCTCACCTCCCCCTGATACCCTATCCGCAACTAACCCACTAGGATAGAAACAATACGCAGGTAGACCCTATCCCAACATAACTCCCTACGGCATAGAGATAGAGCTAAAGCATCGTGGACAAGCCAGCGTCGACTCAGAATCCACAGTACCACATAACAATGGCCGGGACAACATCAATATCGGAGACCACCGTACCACGACCTTCCCCTGATACCCCACCCGTACCAAGCATGTTAAGACAGAATACTACAAAAAGTGCTAGTGTGAAGAGCGATCTCAGGCCCATGCCCCACTCTACACACCAACGAAAACAATCACATGCCTAACAATCACATCCTATCAATGCATGAACAGTAATAATAACTGAAAGTAAAGGATGGCATGTGAATATGCACAAACATCACATCATAGATATTCAATGATTAACAACGATTTACTGTCCATTAATTATTAGGTTTAGGTCAGATTCCCTTACCTGACGCTCGTTCAATAACTTGCTCCACGTCGCAAGGTCCAAACGATAAGTCACAAAGTCCTACAATATTATTAGGGTTTCATTAGAATATATTGTTTAGGGTTTCATGTTGGTCGGAAACCAACAGGGTTACAAAATACCCTCACAGAGCTGACCGGTGGCATATACTGGTCGCAGCTCTGTGGGAAAGACTAGCGACCGGTATGGTCAGCCGGTCCCCCACAGACAACCTCCCGAGAGGTAGCGGTCGGAACATACCGGTCGCACTATGTGCAACCGGTATAGTCGACCGGTATGTCTCCAAAAGACCACACATGGGTTCTTCGACTGCCGACGATCACCCTCCATGGATTTTCAGGGTTTCTCCTATCCATTCTAAGTCTAGGCTTTGAGTTAGAGTTATCCCCAACTCATTTAAGTCTCGTTTCGATGAATAACATCTCGAAACTCGAATCCAGGGTTTGGCGGCAACTTAGGGTTTATTGGCCAATTTAGGGTTTTAGACCAATACCTACTTTGCATGGTATTGATCCACCCACACAACTAACATAGGGTAAGAAGATGGATTCAAACACTTACCATTGACAGGCGTAGCGTGAGCTTCGTCAAACGGTAATGACGGCACCTCCTTCTTCTTCCTAGCTCCTTCTCCTTTCCAAGCTCTTTCTCTTCTCTAGGGTTTGTGAGAGACAATGGAAAGGATTTGAGGAGGTTTAAGGGTGTATTTATAGGCTAGAAATAGGGTTTAGTACCCCTACTAGGATTAGGAAACTTCTAGGATTTGAAATCAGGAAAGCAGGACCCGCAGAGACCAATTTCCAAATTCCCGCACATAGCTGCGCAGGACATACCGGTCGACCGGTACCATCAACTGGTACCATCAACCGGTATCTAAAATCAGGTATAATTGGTCGACTTCGGTCCGATTTTGTACCTGTTTGTTATCCGCTTGCCCCGTCTGGCCCGGTGATGATCGGAAGACCTGTCATGACCCAAAACCAAGGTTAGACCGGGTTTTCAAAGTGCGGGTCTTACAGTACTCCCTATCGCACCCACCCAAATTAGACTTCGGATTTTGGAAACTTTCCAAATCAAAGGGGATCTCTTTCCTATTGTTGGAGAGCTTTAGATAGAGAGTTTCTCTCTATATAAAGAATGTCCTTCGACCCTTTTTCACTCTTTTAGAACATTATCAAACCCTAAAATTTTAGGGAGAATGGAAGAGGAAGAGAATGAGAAGGAGATTTGTAGAAGAAAGCTGAGAAAAGGAGTTCTGTAGACTCTCTGCAATAAGTAAGGTATGAACCTTGTCTCTATAGCCATAGAATCCCTAGAGTAAGAGTTTTTAGTGCAAGTTGTGATGCAAATCCAATGGAAGGATTCAACTATGGGATTTTCATTTAATCAAATCTCAAAGGGGATCATGAATAATGGGTTAGGGTACTTAGTCTAATAAAAACTAAGGAATTTGGCCAAAGAATGATCATTAGGGAAAATCCCATTGTAAGCCAAGAGGAGGAACTCATAGGAGGATTTAAAAATCAGATCAAACTCGTACAGTCATAGCTATGGTCAACCATAGGGTGATGATAGAGTCGATCATAGCCATTCAGGAAGAATACAGGAAGCGTATGGTCGCAGGTGTGGTCGCATATAGTGTGACCATAGAGGGTCGACCTATGTGATATGGTCGACACAGACTAGCACCACAGGATCAAATCAGTCACCTATCAGTGGTCTATTTTGATTCTAACTACTGTAACTTGTTACACATGAATCCTAACTTAAATTCATATAATTCCTAAGTTGCTAAATTGATTCAAAGAGATTTGTAAGGCTTGGAAGGGGATCGAATATTGTTAACAGGTAACAGAATAAGACCTAAACTAATAGTTAATAATAAGCTACCTTTATTTTATTACGTCCAATGCCATGAATGATTTTATGCTTGTGTGCTTGTAATGTGCATCTCACATATCATCCAATATTACTGTTTTTCCTATTCATGCATATTTACTTTATTGTTTCTACTATGTTGATTGATGATGATAGGAATAGACATGTATTTGTGAGTGTGGTTGGTGCGCTATGTGGGTAAGGGTGTTTAGTCCCTAAATCATGCTTCACATTGACATCATCGTATCACTATTATCTTAGCATAACTATTACATCGTAGGGCATCAAGGAGATAGTCTCTGACCATGTGGTCTTTGACTTTGCCAGGGGGTCTTAGCTCTATCTCTATGGATGTATTGAAGGATGTTGCAGTGAGATCTTGGATACATTTGGATGGCATTAGGATTGATTAATTGCGAGCCCAGTTTTTAAGCCCTCTTCAATAGGGGCTTACTTATTTGTATGGGTAGGGCATCAGGGGAAGTGTTGGTGGCATGTGATCCAGACACTTTAGCTCTATCTCTATTCCACGGTGGGTGCATGTGGGACGGCAATGATGTTTGATCCATTTGGCGGATTTACATACTCGTGTATAGAGGTGCGGTAGCCGCCAATCTTTTTTACAGCACAGTTGCAAACTTAAAATCAGACCAAAGATATTGAATTGAATGCATGCATATATTTACATTTTTTTTGTTTTCTCACTGAGCCGTGATGTGTGCTCACCCTTTTAACGTTGAATATCTTTAGTTGATGATGGAGGTCCTACTGTAGAAGACTACATGAATGCGCCGTCGTATGGATACATGGCGGCTATGGACATAGAAGCTATGGAGGATGCGCATGATACATCATGCGAGTGCAACCAATGTGTTTTTGACTAGTTTAGTTATACTTAAGTACTGGAACATGTAATGGATGATTTTACTTTATGTCTTGAGTCATTTAGAGATTATTGGATTTATTTACTTCTTTACTATTGATAGACCTCAGTTTATTATTTGTAAAGACTTTTGCTATTTAATTATTATCTCTGATTATTACTGTGGAATGTATTTGGTTTAATATGATGGGTACGGACGAGATCCTAGTTAAACCATTGGTTTTATGACGGTTCATCACACTACTAGTTAGTCCAGAATTAGGGTGTGACAACTTAGTATCAAAGCTCTTAGGCTCTAGCCATTTGACCTAACTACTTCTACATGAGTCATGAACTGAGTTAACAAAATTAAAAGCTGTAATAAGAACACACCATAAGCATCTTGTTGTTTGAGATATAAACTAAGAAAAAGAATAATGCACATATTGTAAAGGTGAAACACACACACACACACACATACATAAATACACACACACACACACACACACACACACATATATATATATATATATATATATATATATATATATATATATATATATATATATATATATATATATATATATATATATATATATATATATATGAAATAAAAAATGGAAACAAAATATAGATCCGAATCAGAGTACGGTCCATAATCTGGACAATTACTCTATAGTACAAACAAAAGAAAAAAAAGCTATCATGGCGCTAGAGGATTAGGAGGAGGAGGTGCCTCCCGGTCTTGATCATAGTCCTCGATGTATACCCTTGTGAGCTAGGCTACCTGTGTCTGGATTGCTCGGAGACTCTCTGGGAGACTCACCACTTGGCCATTAGTCGCATGCTGAGTGTCTAGGACCTCTCCTAACACTTGATCTATAGCACGTTGAGCATCATGAATCTCATGCAGTAACGCTCTCATGCCATCTAGTGGAGGAGGTATGGCATCTACATCCATGAACATCCAGTCATCATCCTCATCATCACCCTCTGATACTGCCGCCGCTGCCACCTTCGCAACTACTGTCGCCACCCGAGTAAGGGGACATCTCATGGTATTTCTCTCATCATCACTGACCTGTATCTCTCTTACCCCCATCCTACAGATGGCATCCTAGTCAAGGTCAGCTGAAAAGGTATCCTTATAGATCCTCTCATCCTCTAAGTTCACCTGTAAGTGAGAGAGTAGAGTGGTAATCAATCGTCCATAAGGTATGTTACTCCTTGAACTAGGCATCGTGTCTCTGTGCATAGTTCGGATGATAATGTAGGAGAGACAGACAAGCTCTCCGGTGTAGATGCAGTATAGTAGGATTTGGGTCAGCTATGAGACCATCTCGTAATGTCCACTCTAAGGAATAAGATTATGTTGGATAAACTTGCAGTATACCTGTGACTCAGGACATAGATTGATGGCCTTCAACACCAACGGTCGTCACGAAGAATCTGATTGCACACCTCTGTCCGCATCATATTTGTTAAGAACTTAGGTTCTTTAGGAGTGCAGTATACCAATGGACCAATGCTCGAGATACCCAGAAGATCTACCAATTGTTAGGGGTTGAACGAAATAGGAATACCTTTCACCCAACTGGTGACCTGAAGCTCTCTCCCCCTGTCTATGTCATCTGGGTCACCTTCTAATTGAAGGTTGCAATAAAAATACTTGGCCAACTTTGGTCTAGTGCAACCCTCGTACTGGGTCACTGGAAGCCAGCCCGTATCCCCAAAAGCCCTCTCTACATCAAATAGGGCAAGGCTCGGTAGGTTGACGGACCGACCCACCTTAACTTTCTTCTATCGATACCAAGGATACTGAGCCTCAGCTTGAGTAGAAAGGAAGCAAGATGCATCGTAAGGTTTGGGTATCTTGGTACGGGCCATGTTAACTACAAGAAAAAAGAAATAAGAAAAACAAGTTAGAAAGTTAGAATTTTGGACAGCATAATGGCATAAAATGGGGAAAAGCCTCACTTTTTTGTCCAAACACCTAGGCAGGAGGACTTACATGGGTCACAAACCATCCTGTAAGGTTTATTTAATAAAAAATTCAACTAATTAGATTGAATTTGAAGAAATTTCAAAACTTGGGAAAAACCCCAAATTTCTAGGTCAAAATTGGAATTTTCAAACTTCTGACCAAACCAACCTATGAAACTCTAATTTTCTTGAGGGCTTTCATCCGTTGGGTGGCCAATAGTAAGGACCATCAATAAAAATCAAATTTTTACGGTTAAATAAATTTTAATTAGAAGAAAACTCTACAAGTGGTGAAAATCTAGGTATAACAGCCTAAAAGTAAGCAAGGAATAGAGAACAAACCTTAAAGAATAGAACGAAAGTTGTCAATCGAAGAAGGAACCACCAAATTCGTGCAGTTGACACTGTAACAACTCAGTGATGGCGAGTTGAGTTGAAACCGAAGGAAAAGAAGAGAGAATGATAGGGAAAAGTCTCAAAATAGGTTTAAAAACCTGATTTTTGAATCGTGCGGTCGCATAATTCGACCAAAACAGTTGACCACACGATCAACCGTATGATCAATCATAGGGTCTCGGGAAGTTGGTAGGGATCGTATGGTCAAACCTATGGTTGCATGTAATACGATCATAAGATATCGACCACACGACTGCTTTGTTGCCTATTATCGTTTTGTTAGACTTAACACCTCGTAAGTTCTTCCTTCTATTGTGAGACTAACATGATACTATTATTCTATCTTGTCTCACATGTTGTAGCCTTTCTGACATTATTCTACCCAAGAGTTGAAATGGCTGGGCATAAATTAGGAAGAAGGGGACAGAACGCAAGCCCACCTCCACCACCACCTACGGAGGTCAATGCCAATGAAAACCAAGAAGGACAAAAAGAAGATGTTCGAAATCAAAATGTTGTGCCAGGATGTTCACACCCAGGCTAATTCAATTAATTTACCAGCACCACTAATAGATTTGACCACTTTTGTGATGAATTTGGTACAATAGGTACAATAGTTGCATTAGATGCAGACAAACATGCAAGCTGCCTTGGGGATTGCACCACCAACTGCAAATACCACATAAACACCTCCTGGTAGCAACGTTGTGCCTCCCGCACCCATTGTCAATAATACGGTGCCCATTTCATAGCTGGAAAACAACACTATACCACAATGCAGCAAACTCCAGCAATGCATACCCCAGTCCAGAATCTCAAAGTAGACCTGACACGACAGGGTTAGACCAAGTTAGTGGAGTGCGGGTCTTACAACTCCCCCCTCTTATATAAATTTCATCCTCGAAATTTGTACATACCTTCCGAGTCAAATAGGTGAGGATATTGCTTCCACATAGCATGTCCTTCTTCCCATGTAAGTTCTTCCATATTTTGGCTTCTCCAAGTCACCTTCACATAGTAGATGTCGCAGTTGCGTAGACGTTGAACCTTCCAGCTAGTAATTTCAAAAGGTACCACTTCGAATGTCAAATCTTCAGTCAAATCCAGTGGATCCACTGTTAATATGTGTGTTGGATCTCTGACGTACTTCTTCAATTGTAAGACATGGAATACATCATGTACACTAGACATTGATGGTGGTAGTACTAACTGATATGCTACCTTTCTACGTTTAGCTAAAACTTCATAAGGTCCAATATATCTGGGACATAGTTTTCCCTTCTGCCCAAACCTTTTTAAACCGTGCATAGGAGATATTTTCATAAATACTTTATCACCTATGGTAAATTCAAGATCTTTTCATTGATTGTCTGCATATTACTTCTGACGGTTCTGAGCTGTTTGGACTCTTTCCTTGATAATGTCGACCATTCGACATGTCTCTTCAACAAACTCTGGTCCAACAATACTCTGTTCTCCAACTTCATTCCAAAATAAAGGAGTTCGACACTTCCTACCATACAGTGCTTCATAAGGTGACATCTGTGTTGTAGCTTGATAGCTGTTGTTATAAGCGAACTCGACCAATGGTAATTTCTCATCCCATGATCCTTTGAAATCAATTACTCAAGCTCGGAGCATATCTTCTAAAATCTGAATGGTACGTTCTAAACTGTCCATCGGTCTAAGGATGGAATGCAGTACTAAACTTCAATGTTGTACCCATAGCCTTCTGTAATCCTTCTCAAAATTTTGAAGTAAAGCGTGGGTCTCTGTCGGACACGATGCTTTCAGATACACCATGCAATCTGACAATATTATCCACATACAGCTTAACTAACCTCTCTAGGGTATACTGAGGTCGTATAGCTATGAAACGAGCTATCTTAGTCAAATGATCTACAATCAGTCAGACCGCGTCAACTACTCGGTGAGTCAATGGTAACCCGATGACGAAGTTCATAGTGATGCAGTCTCATTTCCATGCCGGTTCTGGTAGTGGCTGCAATAATCCTGTAGGTCTTTGCCTTTCAGCCTTTACCTACTAACAATTCAAGAATTGAGACACAAATTTAGCTACATCCGCTTTCATTCCCCTCCACCAATATAGTTTATTCAGATTATGATACATCTTTGTACTTTCAGGATGTACCGAATAAGCAGTGGTGTGGGCTTCCTTCATGAGTCTGTGTCTAATATCTAACTTTTATTTTCAGGAACACATACTCTCCCTTTGTATCTTATTACTTTCTCATAATCCAAGGTAAAGTAAGGGTTAGTCCTACCTTTTTCAAGGTCTTCTTGCACCGTTCTTAGATAAGGGTCTGATTTAATAGCTGTCTTCACCTCATCTATCAGATCAGGTACAATCATCAATGTAGCAAACATGTTTGAGAATAAATGAATAAACCCTTGGTTAGTTGATTCATTAGGAATATCAATCACAAACTGATCGTTATCATAATTAAATACTCTTCCTATGACATGCAATTTTCCTGGATGATACTAGATATCGCAATCATAATCGTTTAGTAATTTCAGCCATCTTCTCTGTCTCATGTTCAACTCCTTCTGATTAAAAAGGTGTGTGAGACTTTTATGATCTGATTTAATCTGAAATTTCTCTCCATACAAATAATGTCTCCATATCTTAACAGCATGTACTACTACTGCTAGTTCCAAGTGATGAGTTGGGTAATTTTTCTCATGTATCTTTAATTGTCTGGAAGCATAAGTAATTACTTACTCTCCTTGCATGAGAAACATTCCAAACCTAATCCAGATGCATCGGTGTACAAGATAAATGGTTCTCCTGGAATCAGAATAGTTGAGATGGGAGCTGATATTAATCTTGTCTTCAATGTTTGGAAACACTCTTTACATTTATAGGTCCAAACAAACTTTTCTCCTTTCTTAGTCAGACTGGTGAGTGGTGCTGCCATTCTAGAGTAATGTTCCACGAATCGTCGATAATAACCAGCTAAACCTAAGAAGCTTTTAATTTCTACAACATTCTTAGGTGCTTTCCATTTTACAATGGCTTCAATATGCTGGGATCCACTTTGATTCCTTCAACGGATACAACATGGCCTAAGAAAGCGACTTCATTCAGTCAGAATTCACACTTTGAAAATTTTACGTAAAGCTTCTCTTTTCTTAGTCGCTGCAGAGCGGCTCTTAGATTTGTGACATGAGTTTCTTTATCCTTGGAGTAGACTAGTATGTTGTCAATAAATATGATGACTGACATATCCAACATATCGTGGAATACCCGATTCATGAGTTCCATAAAAGTTGCTGGTGCGTTAGTCAATCCAAAAGACATGACTAAAAATTCATAATGTCCATATCTGGGTCTGAATGCTGTCTTCGGAATATCACCTTCCTTAATTTTCAACTGATGGTATCCTGATCGAATATTTATTTTGGAGAACACTTTGGCACCTTGCAACTGATCGAACAAGTCATCGATCCGAGGCAACGGGTACCAATTCTTGATTGTAAGCTTATTCAATTCTCGATAATCTATACACAGTCGAATGTTATCGTCATGAATAATACTAGCTCTCCCCATGGTGATATACTATGTCACACCCCAATTTTAAACTAACCAATGGTGTGATGAACCGTCATGAAAATCAACGGTTCAAACCAGGATCTCGTATAGGCTATGCCAACTATGTTAAACCAAAACACATTCCACAGTAATAATCAGAGTAAATAAAAAAATAGCAAAAGTTTTATTAATAATAAACTAAGGTCTACATGATAAATAATTAAATGATCCAGTTATCTCCAATTAACCAAAACATAATTAATACATATTACAAGTATCAAAATACGAAAGTTAAATATGAAGCATAAACATAGTTGAAACACTAGCTTGACGAGCCATATTCGTCCTCCACAGCTTGCACATCCATAGCCGTTGCATGTCCACACGTTGGCGTATTCATATAATCTTCAACTGTAACACCAACAATATCAGAAACTAAAATGAATTACGTACACGAGGGTCAGCTCTCCAACTTGAGCTCAGTGAGTGAACAAAACAATGCAACAAACATATGCATGCTCTAAATTCATATCTTTGGTCTGGTTTTTAAGTTTACAATGTGCTATAGAAAGGTTTGGTGGCCTCTGCATCTCTATACACGAGTATGTGAATCCGCCCAATGGATTAAACACCGTTGCCGTCCCACACGCACCCACCATGGAATAGAGATAGAGCTAAAGTGTCTTGATCAAACACCGCCAATACTTCCCCTAATGCCCTACCCATACCAACACGTAAGCCCCTATTGGCGAGGGATTACAAACTGGGCTCGCAACTAACTAATCCTAATGCCAAATAGTGTATCCAAGGCCTCACCCTAGCATCCCAATACGTCCATAGAGATAGAGATAAGGCCCCCTACTAGAGTCAGAGATCACACGGTTCGAGACCACCTACCCTGATGCCCTACGATGTAATAATTATGCTAAGGTAATGGCGATACGATGATGTTAGTGGACAAGACTTGAGTAGAAATAGAGCTAGAGTCTGGTGACGAGGTCAAAGACCACCATGCCACATCCTCCCCCTGATGCTCTACTCGCATCCAACACAGCAACCACACACATAGATTCACATGCCTATTTCTAGCATCATCATCATCATCATGTTATAAATAAATAGAATTAAATATGCATGAACAGTAATAGTAAGAATATTGGATGGCATATGAGATGCACATTACAAGCATACAAGCATAGAATCAATCATGGCATTGGACTCAATAAAGTAAACAGTTTATTATTATCCAATTAGTTTAGGTCTTGTTCCCTCCCCTTTGATTGATGTTTGTTCCTCTCCCAAGCTTTGGAAGTCACTTTGAATCTATTAGGAACCTAAAAAATTAATGTATTTAAGTTAGGGTTCAAGTTTACCAAGTTACAATAGTCAAAAACTTCTTTGGTCTCAAAATATGCTTGCTGTTATCGTGTGGTCATACGTATGGTCAGACCTGTGGTCGCAATATATGAGACCACATACTGTGTGGTCGAACCCTGTGGTCGCATTTTATACGACCACACCTTTCATGGGAACTTCTTGAATAGTTGTGGTCGACCCTCTGGTCACCCTACGGTCGACCACAGGCTGCGACTGTTTGGTTAATTTTTCATCTTAATCCGAATTCCTCCTGAGTCGATTCCTTGGCACATCACTTGGGTTCATCCTATGGTTATCCTATGGCCATTATCTACAGTTTCTCATTATTAATTATTTCTAACCTATTTTCTCATGGTTTTTCTTAGAAATTCCATAACCGAAATCATTACATTAGATTTAACACATCAACTTGAAAAGAACCTATTCTATCTTATCTACCCCATAGAGTCAAGTCCATACCTTAAGTTTGCTGTAGAGAGATAGAACTTTTCTCTACAAAACCTTCTTCTCCAAGCTTCTTCTCCAAATCTCCTTCTTTCCCTTCTCTTCCTTTCTCTTTCTCTCTTAGGTTTAGGGTTTCAATTTGAGTTCTAAAAGAGTAAGAGAGGCTAAGGAATGTCCCTTATATAGAGGAAAACCTCCATATAGAGTCCCACTTTAATTAGAAAAGAGTCCCCCCTTAAATTAGGAAAGTTTCTTAAACACAGAGTTTATTCAGTATCGTGTGGTCACACGTGGGGTCGCAGAATCCGTCGACCACCAGTCCAAAATATGCGACCACATGTTGTATGGTCTCATATGTGTGGTCTCATGTGCGACCACACGTATCGACCACACCCCTCAAAAATACCACCACACGTCTAAAATTTACTGGTTTTTAGTTTTTGACTGGTTTCTTCCACAGAAACTTAACCAGTCAACCATGCCAACTAAATTTGACTTGTTACTTACCTTATCTTGTGGTTCTTTATACAACACTTGAGCCGATTATGATGGAAAGACTGGTTGTGACATGAGAAAGTAAGGTTAGACCGGGTTCATGGCATGCGAGTCTTACAACTCCACCACCCTTAAAAGAAATTTTGTCCTCGAAATTTAAATGTACTTCAAAGTTGAATAGGTGGGAATACTGCTTGTGCATTGTATCTGCTTTTTCCCATGTAATCTCCTTCCCGTCTTAGCTTTGCCAAGTTACTTTCACATAATAAATATCCAGACTTCGAAGATGTTATACCTTTCAACTGGTGATCTAGGTTGAAACCACTTCAAAAGTTAAATCTTCAATCTAATCCAATGGATCCACGGTCAATGCCCGTGATGGATCTCCAACGTACTTCCAATAGAGACACGCAAAATATGTTGTGCACACTAGACATGGATGATGGTAATGTGAGTTAATATGCTACTTTTCTAGGTCTCTCTAAAATTTTATAAGGTCCAGAACATATATAGGACACAACTTTCCCTTCTTACTGAACCACTTCAAACCACGCATAAGTGACATATTGAAGAACACTTTGTCACTTATGGCGAACTCGAGGTCTTGGCGTCTCTTCTGACAATCTTGAGTTGTTTTAGTCCTTTCTTTTTTATCTTGTTTCCCACTCAACAGGTTTCTTCAACAGACTCAAGTTTTACAATTCCTCTTTCTCTGACTTCATTCCAAAACAATGGAGTTCGACACTTCCTATCATGCAGTGCTTCATAGGTGATATCTACATGGTAGCTTGGTAGCAATGTCGATCAATGACAACTTTTCATCTCAAGCTTCTTTAAAAACAATTTGACAGGCTCAGAGAATACCTCTTAGGATCTGTATAGTTCGCTCCGACTGTCTGTCGATTTGAGGGTAAAATGCGGTACTAAACTTCAACTTTATTCCCATTGCCTTTTATAATCCCTCCTAAAATTTCTAGGTAAGGCATGATTTTATAATCCCTCCTAAAACTTCGAGGTAAGGCGTGAGCTCTATCTGACACTATGCTTGCATGCATACCATTTAATCTAGCAATATTATCCACATATAGCTTAGCTAGCCATTCCAAAGCATACTGAGGTCGTATAACAATGAAACGAGTTGTCTTCATAAGGCGATCAACAATCACCCAAACTGCGTCAACCGATCTAGGTCGGTGGTAAACCGGTGACATAGTCCATTGAAATGTAGTTCCACTTCCAAACTGGCTCCAATAGTGGTTGTAGTAAGCTTGCTAGTCTTTGTCTTTCAGCCTTTACTTGCCGGTAATTCAGACATTGAAACACGTACTAAGCCACATCTGTTATCATTCCTCTTTACCAGTATAATCTCTTCAGGTCATGATACGTATTGGTATATTTTTGTACCATCGAGATGTATCGAATACGGTGTGGAATGAGCTTCTAGCATTATTTTGTAACTAAGATCCGAGTTTTTCACTTTCAGTTATGCATAATCATCCTCTGTATCTCAGGACCTTCTCCACATCCAAAGTAAGTCAGGGTTAGGTTTTCCTTTCTCTAAATCTTCTTGCATCGTTCTTAGATACGGATCTAACAAAGTTACTGCTTTTAATTCGTCCATCAAATCAGAGACGATCTTTAACGCTACAAATGCAAGTGAGGAACTATTGCTCCATAAGTTCATCCATAAGTTCTCGCTCAATTGGATCATCACGAGTTTTTATTATATGTTGCTCTTCTTCCAAATTTGAATCTATTGCTGCTGAATACAAGACAATATTTACACTAGGTCCTCCTTCTGGCTTCATTATTTCTCTTTTTGCTCAAAGCTTCATCTACCACATTATCCTTTCTCGAGCGACATTGAATATTATAGTTTTAATCCTTCAGGAGTTCCAATTAGCCTCATGTTCAACTCTTTTTGGGTGAAGAGATAAGTAAGACTCTTATTATCTGATTTAATCTGAAATTCTTCTCTGTATAGATAATGTCTCCAAGTTTTAATTGCATGAATCACAGTTGCTAACTCCAAATTATGAGTTGGGTGATTCTTTTCAAGCTCTTTCAGTTATCTTGAAACATATGCAATCGCTTGTTTACCTTACATTAACCCGCATCCTAGACCCAATCCGAAAGCATCGGTGTATAGGGTAAAAGGTTCCCCTAGTATCGAAATGGTCAAGATGGGAGCCAATATCAGCCTTGCTTTAGAATCTAGAAACATTCTTCACACTTGTCAGTCCCAATAAAATCCTCTCCCTTAGCTTGGTAAGATGTATTGCGATCCTAGAGTAGTCCTCTATGAATCATCTATAATAACCAACTAAACCCAAGAAACTTCTAATCTCTACAATGTTCTTTAGGTATTTCTCACCATACAATTACTTCTATCTTGTTGGGGTCCACTTTAATCCCTTCTGATGGTACTACGTGACCCAAGAGAATCACCTCATTCAACCAAAACTCACACTTCTTGAATAAAGCTTCTCCATTTTCAATCGTTGTAAGGCTGCTCTAAGATCCGTTGTATGAGTTGCTTCATTCTTAGAATAAACCAAAATATCATCTATGAAAACTATGACCGACGTATCCAACATGTCATGAAACACCCAGTTCATCAGCTCCATAAAAGATGTAAGGGCATTGATTAATCCAAACGACATAATCGGGAACTCATAATGCCCAATCCCGGTTCTAAAAGTTGTCTTCGAGATATCGCTATCCAAAATTTTCAACTGATGATATCTGGACTGAAGATCAATCTTAGAGAATACCTTTGCACCTTCCAACTGATTAAACAAGTCATCGATCTAAGGTAGTGGATATCGGTTCTTGATTGTAAGGTTGTTCAATTTTTGATAGTCTATACATAGCCGAACATTATCGTCCTTCATCATGAATAGCACTAGTGCTGCCCATGATGAATTACTTGGCTAATTAAATCCTTTGTCTAATAAATCTTGTAGTTGAGTTTTCAGTTCCTTCAACTCCATAGGAGCTATTCTATAGAGTGCCTTAGACACTGGTGCTATCCCTGGTAACAAATTGATAACGACTCAGTCGCACAATCAGGTGGCAACCCAGGTAAGTCTCCTGGAAACACATCAGGGAATTTTTTTTTTTTTTTTGCATCCCATCAATATCTTTCATCTGTGGTGCTTCATTAGTAACCTCTACGACATATACCATATGTCCAACTCCTTTCTTTTCAAGGCATCCCTTCACCTTAAGTGCAGAGAGGATAAGCTTTTGCTTTCTAGGCAACATGCTTCCAATATAACTAAATAATGTGCAGTCTTTATTCTTGATTGATAACCTCTTTTATGTACATAACCGCTTGTAGAGTGTTGAGACAGTCAGTCCGTCCCCAAGATGATGTCAAAGTCTTCCATCTCAAGTAAAATTATGTTGCATCCAAATTCCGTTCATCCATACGATTTGGACATTGGTCATAATACTCATCTAACACAACATCTAGTCCAAAGGGCTTGAACTAGCAAAATCTAATAAGGTCTTAATGGCATGTCTAACCTCCTTCATCTCTTATGATTTTTTAAAGACTATCGTCAATAATCTCATATTGTACTCGTTAGCTTACATCTCTTTTATCACTGCTGTTCTACCCTGATCTCTCTTTCATATATTCCAAAAACCATCTTTTGATTGGTTACTTTCTACCTATCCCAAGTCCACCTATAAGCATTTGGGTATATGCTTATAATTTTATTAATTCTGCCAAACTCACTTTTGGTCTTTACTCAATCATCTCACTTGACATTGGCATAACTCTATACTAGTTGTGTTATACCAAGTACTATCCATACCATCATTTTTTATTTCATCATTATATCCACTCTTAGATATGTTTTTAGAAATCTTTTGGCTTGTCAAACTTCATACCGATATAACCATCTTTAACTTTACTTGACTGCTATCTACTCTTTCTTAGTTACTCTTGGTAGTTATCACTTCTTGCTCATGCACTTTTTATAGATATGACTCATATTCATCCAGCAATCTCAGAATGGATTCTCCATTACTTCATCTGAGGTTTCTAGGCTATAGAGATTATTCTGAATCCAATCGTCCTTCCTCCAATAATTCCCTTATTAACTAGGTATCTTATCAATGGAAGTCGGGGAATATAAGAATCAGAATGTTATCTAAAAGTAATTCATTTCCTTCTTTCGAATTTAGTATGATGAAGAACACTTGCTTTATCTAGTGAACCTAGACTCAAAGGATCAGGAGTAAATATATGGTAATCTAACCGGCATCCAAAGGTCGTTAGATTGTACGATGGTCATAATAAATGAAAATAGAGGTTCTACAGCTCTTAACCTCATGGTTATAGGTTCTATCGAGTATATAATGCCATTGGTCAAGGCACTACAAGAGTAAATCTAGAGAAGTTTTGGTACATCAATAAATCAGGTATAAATCAGAAATATATACGCTCAACATGATTAATCCTTTAACTGATCATTCAGTTCACATCTGTATTCTTTTTGTCGATCATGAGAGTAGCTTAGATTGGTATAATTAGGATTAATTCTAAGAAAACAATAACTATAGCTCCAATTAATAGGTTGAATCGAGAAGGTATCCTGTCAAGGCACTTCAATTTAAAATCAGGTATGTGCATCCTTTATAATCATAAGGGTAAGTCAATGATGCACCGCATCCTATACACACTTGTCTAGACATATGGCCACAATAGATTGGATCTATTGTTGAAAACATCTGAGCTTCATCTTCAGAAAACATTTCTCAATCCTTGTTGGATCATTCTACCATGGAGCAGCTATCTCATACCTTGGTGGCTGATAAGGGTAATCACCTTGATACACTACTTGTTGTGCACCAAGCTTTTACACTGGGGTGTGCATTACTAAGACCTACGGTATGGTAGGCACTGTATTGTGGCTAATCGATATCGTACTTGATTTGACCTGGAGGTGTTGGTGTAGCATAGGTAATTTGGATAGTGATTTCCATGGCAACTTGCATAGTCTGTCTCATCTGTTGTTGCTTTTGTATTTTGTTAGACCAAGTTTATTACAATGGTAGCAAGGCAGTTGGTAATTCAGGTAGATTTACTGAAGTAGACTGGTTGTTCACCTCTTTGACTTGCTCCAATATGATTATCATTATTTAGCATCTACTCAGATGAGTTTTCACTACCCGTTCTTGACCCAGATAGTAGTGGGGTCAAGTTGTAACATCTTCTTAATGCTCAACGGTGACGGATCAGCGTGTGGTGGATCTCACTCTGAGTCTCCACGTTACCCAGGAGTATAGCTTTATCTTCTTTTATAGTTACTCTCATTTTTTGTGTATGGCCATTGTTCTCCTATCTCTGTTGGATTTAGCCCGAGATCTTTCTTTTTACCTCTACAGGGATTTAGGCGTTACTAACTATTTTTTTTCTTCCTTTGTCATACATCGAGTTTCACATCTTATGAGTACCAACTCGTTATTCTAATTTTCTACTTTATAGATGCTCCCTTCTTGCTACTGTACTATATCCTTTGTATACTTAGATAACTGCCCTACTTATAGATCATCCCCTATATTATTTGTTTATCAAGATACATTTAGATTTTCTTTTTTTGTCTGTGTATACATATGATTCCATCTTTTATATGTACATTGTTGTCTTGTTTAAGTTCTGTCTCAACCAACACAGGTGCTTATGGTATGTTTGTATTAAAGCTTTTAATTTATCCTAACTCAGTTCATGGACACTAGTGAAAGTATTCAAGTTTGATGGGCAAGGCCTAAGAGCAATGATACAAAGTTGTCACACCCCAATTTTGGACTAACCAATGTTGTGATGAACCGTCATGAAAACCAATGGTTCAAACTAGGATCT
Source organism: Protea cynaroides (assembly GCA_028583415.1). NCBI lineage: Eukaryota > Viridiplantae > Streptophyta > Magnoliopsida > Proteales > Proteaceae > Protea > Protea cynaroides. Next base: position 37,264,905 of record CM053271.1, read on the forward strand.
CGTATAGGCTATGCCAACCATGTTAAACCAAAACACATTCCACGGTAATAATCAGAGTAAATAAAAAAATAGCGAAAGTCTTATTAGTAATGAACTGAGGTCTACATGATAAATAATTAAATGATCCAGTTATCTCCAATTAACTAAAACATAATTAATACATATTACAAGTATCAATATGAAAGTTAAACACTAAGCGTAAATATAGTTGAAACACTAGCTTGACGAGCCATATTCGTCCTCCACAGCTTGCACATCCATAGACGCTGCATGTCCACACGTGGTCATATTCATATAATATTCAACTGTAACACCTACAACATTAGAAACTACAAAGAATTACCCGCGTGAGGGTCAGCTCTCCAACTTGAGCTCAGTGAGTGAACAAAAGATTGCAACAAACATATGCATGCACTCAATTCATATCTTTGGTCTGATTTTTAAGTTTGTAATGTACTATAGAAAGGTTTGGTGGCCCCCGTACCTCTATACAAGAGTGTGTGAATCTACCCAATAGATCAAATACCATTGCCATCCCACATGCACCCACCATGGAATAGATATTGAGCTAAAGTGTCCGGATCAAACACCGCCAACACTTCCCCTGATGCCCTACCCATACCAATACGTAAGCCCCTATTGACGAGGACTTGCAAACTGGACTCGCAACTAACCAATTCTAATGCCAAACAGTGTATCCAAGGCCTCACCCCAGCATCCCTCAATACATCCATAGAGATAAAGCTAAGGCCCCCCCGATAAAGTCAGAGACCACACAGTCCGAGACCTCCCCTGATGCCCTACGACGTAATAGTTCTGCTAAGGTAATGGCGATACGACGATGTCAGTGGTCAAGACTTTAGTAGAGATAGAGCTAGAGTCTGGTGACTAGGCTGAACCATAATGTCGCGTCCTCTCCTTGATGCCCCACTCTCATCCAATACACTAACCATACACACACACACAATCACATGCTTATTCCTAGCATCATTATCATGTTATAAATAGATAGAAATAAATATTCATAAATAGAAATAACAGTAATATTGGATGACATGTAAAATGTACATTACAAGCATACAAGCATAGAATCAATCATTGTATTAGACAAATAAAATAAAACAGTTTGTTATTAATCAATTAGTTTAGGACTTGTTTCCTCACCTTTGATTGATGTTTGTTCCTATCCCAAGCTTTAGAAGTCACTTTGAATCTATTGGGAACCTAAACAATTAATGTATTTAAGTTAGGATTCAAGTTTACCAAGTTACGATAGTCAAAAACCTTGTTTGGTATCAAAATATGCTTGTTGTTATCGTGTGGTTGCACGTGTGGTTGAACCTGTGGTCGCAATATATTCGACCACACACTATGTGGTCGACCCCTGTGGTCGCATTTTATGCGACCACACCTTGCGACCACACCTTTCTCGAATAGCTGAGGTCGATCCTCTGGTCACCCTATGCTCGTCCGTAGCTACGACAATACGAAGTTTTGGTCAATTTTACTTCTCATATGAGTTCTTCCTCATGGCTCATCAATGGGATTCACCCTAAGATCATTCTATGGCCTCTAATCATAGTTTTTTCCTCATCCCTTATCCCTAACCTATTCTTTATGATTTTCCATGGAAATCCTATAACCAAATCATTGTATTAGGTTCCTCACATCAACTTGAAAAGAACCTATTCTATCTGATCTACCCTACAGAGTCAAGTCCATACCTTAAGCTTGCTGTAGAGATGGAATTCTTCTTTGTAACACCTTCCTCAAGCTTTCCTTTCCTTCTCTTCTTCTTCTTCTCTTCTTTTCTCTTTTTCTTTTAGGTTTAGAGTTTCAATTTGGGTTCTAAAGGAGTGAGAGAGGCTAAGGAACATCCCTTATATAGAGAAAAACCTCTATATAGAGTCTCACTTCAATTAGAAAAGAGACCCCCTCAAATTAAGAAATTTTCCTAAACATGAAATCTGTTCAGCATCGTGTGGTCGCACGTGAGATCAAAGAATCCGTCGACCACATGTCCAAAATATGCGACCACAAGTCATGTTGTCACACCTCAATTCTGGTCTAACCAGAATGGTGTGATCAACAGTCAATGAACCAACGGTTCAACTATGATATCGTAAAGGTCGTACCCACCATATCAAACCACACACACATTCCACAGTAATAATCAGAGGTAATAAACAAATAAGCGAAAGTCTTATAGATAATGAACTGAGTTTCTAACAATAATAATAAATAATTAATCCGATTATCTCCATAACTCAAGATATAAGAATAATTAATCCATTACATGTTCCAGTAGTCAAACATAGCTAAACTAATCATAAATATAGTGGTTGCACTCGCATGAAGAATCATGCGTCTCCTCCGTTAATTCCCCGTCCATCGCCGTTACATGTTCATACATCGGTGCATTTATATAATCTTCAATATTAGGTCCTGCATCATCAACTAAAAATGTTCGACGCCCAAAGGGTGAGCACACATCAAGGCTCAGTTAGCAAACAAAACAATTCAACAAACATATGCATGCATTCAATTCATATCTTTGGTCTGATTTTTAAGTTTACAATGTGATAAAGAAAGGTTTGGTGGCCCCTGCACCTCTATACACAAGTGAATGAATCTACCAAATGGTTCAAACACCATTGTCATTTCACATGTACTCACCATGGAATAGAGATAGAGCTAAAATGTCCGGATCAAACACCGCCAACACTTCCCCTGATGCCCTACCCATACCATTACGTAAGCCCCTACTGGTGAGGGCTTGCAAACTGGGCTTGCAACTAACCAATCCTAATGTCATCCAGTGTATCCAAGGCCTTACCTTAGCATCCCTCAATACGTCCACAGAGATAGAGCTAAGGCCTCCCAACAGAGTTGAAGACTATATGGTCCGAGACCACCTCCCCTGATACTCTAAGACGTAATAGTTTTACTAAGGTAATGGCGATATGACGATGTTAGTTAACAAGACTTGAGTAGAGATAGAGCTAGAGTCTGGTGACGAGGTCAAAGACCATCATGCCACGTCATCCCCCTGATGCTCCACTCACATCAAGCACACTAACCACACACATACAATCACATGCCTATTCCTAGCATCATCATCATCATTATGTTATAAATAAACAGAATTAAATATGCATGAGCACCAAAGCAGAAATATAAGATGACATGTGAGATGCACATTACAAACATAGAATCAATCATGGCATTGGACTTAATAAAAATAAACAGTTTGTTTTTATCCAATTAGTTAAGGTCTTGTTCCCTCACCTGTTAGCAATACTCGATCTCCTTCCAAGCCTTGCGATTCTCTTTTAATCAATTTATCAACCTAAAAGTGATGTGAATTTAAGTTAGGGTTTATATGTAACATGTTATAGTAGTCGAAAATCAAAATAGAGCACTGATATGTTTCTGATTTGTCCTATGGTCTTATACTGTGTTGACCTTACTGCCTACAATCGATACCCTACGGTCGCATATGGTGCAACCGTAGCTATGACCATATGATTCCTGAATCTTTCTGAATGCCTATGGTCGATCCTCTGATCATGCTAGTCATGCTATGGTCGACCGTAGCTACGACCTTGAGATTTCTGATCACAGACTACATGTAATTCGAGTTCTTCCTAGGTCAAATCCTCTACTCTTCAATTGGGTTTATCCTAAGGTCATCCTATGGCCATCATTAATAGTTTCTTATCAATTCTAATCATCAAACTCATCCCTCATGGTTATCCTTGGGATTTTCTCAAGCAATCACATAGATCATAATAGGTTGATATCTTTTATCCTCCATAGAAGTCTTATTCCCTAGAGTTTACATCTCTAGAGATTCGATTCATACATTTGCCTATGATAGAGAGCCAATCTCTTCTCAGCAAAATTATCTCCTTAGCCTTTTCTTCTTCTCTTTCTCTTCCTTCTCTGCTCTTGTCATTCACTAGGGTTTACTAATATTCTAAAAGAGTGAAAAAGGGCTAAGGGACATCCTTTATATAGCGAAAAACTCTCCATATAGAGTCATCTTTCAATTAGGAAATAAATCCCTTAGTTTAGGAAAGTTTTCAAAACTCGGAGTCTGATCTGGGGTCTCCCGGTCGATGGCTATGGTCGCAGAACCCGTTGACCGTGCGGTTGAAATCATCAATCGTAGGGCCCTAGATCTGTGATCTTCATTCTTACCATATGGTTGACCATACCTATCCAGTTATCCAACCATATGCATACAGTTTTGGGTGTTGAGTCAATTTTTATACTTGGTTTGAGATCCATCTTCACACATTTGGTCCACTTGGTCCTGAAATGATGGAAAAACCTGGCATGACACGGTTAAACTAAGTTAGTGGAGTGCGGGTCTTACAACTCCCCCCTTATATAAATTTCATCCTCAAAATTTGCACATACCTTCCGAGTCGAACAGGTAAGCATATTGCTTCCGCATAGCATTTTCTTCTTCCCATGTAATTTCTTCCACATTTTGGCTTCTCCAAGTAACTTTAACATAGTAAATGTCACGTGAAGACATTGAACCTTCCGGCTAGTGATTTCAAAAGGTAGTACTTTAAACTTCAAGTCATCTGCTAAATCTGGTAGATCTATTGTTAACACGTGTGTTGGATCTCTAACATACTTCTTCAGTTGTGAGATATGGAATACAACATGTACACTAGACATTGATGGTGGTAATACTAACTGATATGCTACCTTTCCACGTCTTGTAAAAATTTCATAAGGTCCAATATATCTAGGACATAGCTTTCCCTTCTGTCCAAACCTTTTTAAACTACGCATAGAAGATATTTTCAGAAATACTTTATCACCTATAGAAATTCAAGATCTCTTCGTCGATTGTTCGCATATTGCTTCTGATGGTTCTGAGGTGTTCGGACTCTTTCCTTAATGATGTGGACCACTTGATATGTCTCTTCAACAAACTCTAGTCCAACAACATTACGCTCTCTAACTTTATTCCAAAACAAAAGAGTTCGAGACTTTCTACCATACAGTGCTTCATAGGGCGATATCTGTATTATAGCTTGATAGCTGTTGTTATAAGAGAACTTGACCAATGGTAACTTCTCATCCCATGATCCCTTAAAATAAATTACACAAGCTCAGAGCATGTCCTCTAAAATTTGAATGGTGTGCTCCAACTGTCTATCTGTCTGAGGATGGAATGTGGTACTAAACTTCAATGTTGTACCCATTTCCTTCTATAATCCTTTCCAAAACTTTGAGGTAAAGCGTGGGTCTCTATCGGACACAATACTTTCAGGTACATCATGTAATCTGACAATATTATCCACATATAGCTTAGCTAACCTCTCTAGTGTATACTGAGGTCGTATAGCTATGAAACGAGCTGTCTTAGTCAAACAAACTATGATCACCCAGACTGCATCAACTACTTGGGAAGTCAATGGTAACCCGGTGACGAAGTCCATAGTGTTGTAATCTCATTTCCATGCTAGTTCTGGTAGTGGATGCAACAATCCTGCAAGTCTTTTCCTTTCAGCCTTTACTTGCTAACAATTCAAGCATTGAGACACAAATTTAGCTACATTCGATTTCATTCCTCTCCACCAATATAGTTTCTTCAGATCATGATACATCTTTGTACTTCCAAGATTGTAAGACCCGTATCGTACTAACCGATCCTACCACCTTGTATCAGGTCTTCCTATCATGGTCAGGCCAAGCGGACCAAGTGCGTGAAGAAACCACAAGGTTAGGTATGAAATTGAATCTAAAATCATCTAATTAGGAGTGTGTGGTCGCATACCTAAATAGGTGTGGTCGACCACACCTCAGAATAATGTGACCACTGGAGTCTGGGACGTGTGGTCACAGTTTTTGGATGTGTGGTCGACGGGTTCTGCAACCCCACGTGCACCACACGAAGTCAAACTGACTTCGTGATTAGGAAACCTTCCTAATCCGAAGGAGGTTCCTTCCTAATCTAAGTAGGACTCTATATGGAGGGTTTTCCTCTATATATAGGACGTCCCTTAACCTCTTTCATCCTTTTAGAACTCAAACTGAAAGAGAGAGAAAGAGAAGAGGAGGAAGAGAAGGAGAATTGAAGAGGAAGACTAAGAGAAGAAAATCCAGAGAGAAATCTGATTCTTCAACAAGTTTAAGGTATGAAAACATTCCCCATATCAGTTGAATGCCTAGAATAGATCATGAAGGAGATAGTGATTCAAAGTGAGACCCCAATCATAAAACCATGGATAAATTCTAAGAGATCCATGGAGGAAATCTATTATGATGATGGATTACGTAAAAATATGAATTTTGAGTCATAGAACAATCATAGGAAGGATCATGATGATAAGCCAAGGAATCAAAACACGAAGGAATTGAGTTGAGAGTGGAAAAGTCGACCATTACTCGTATGGTCGCAGTTTGATCAACCACACAAGGCATATATGATCGACCGCACACCCTTGGGAAAGTTCCAGGGAGGGTGTGGTCGCATGTGTGGTAGCATAATATACGACCACATGAGACATATATGATCGACCACACGCCCTCGAAAAAGTTCCAGGGAGGGTGTGGTCGCATGTGTGGTCGCATGGTATGCAACCACATATATCGACCACACGCCCTCGGAAAAGTTCCAGGGAGGGTATGGTCGCATGCATGGTCGCATGATATGCGACCACACATAGCGACCACACACCTTATGGTCGCAGAAACTGAGACCACATGTGCAGCCGCACCTGCGACCACTCAACTTCTGGAAGTCTGAATTGATGGAAATAAACTCTAATTTAAAATCTATAAATTTATTAGGTTTTCAAGTGGTTTAAAAGTGATTTACAAAGCTTGGACGAGGAACAATCATTAACCAAAGGTGAGGGAACAAGACCTAAACTAATTGACTAATAACAAATTATTTTACTTATTGAGTCCAATGCCATGAATGATTCTATACTTGTATGCTTTTAATGTGCATTTCACATGTCATCAAATATTCCTGCTATTACTGTTCATGCATATTTAATTCTGTTTATTTATAACATGATGATGATGATGATGTTAGGAATGGACATGTGAATGTATGTATGTGGTTAGTGTGGTTGATGTGAGTGGAGCATCAGGGGGAGGACGTGACATTATGGTTTTCCTGGTCACCAGACTCTAGCTCAATCTCTGCTCAAGTCTTGCCCACTAACATCGTCGTATCACCATTACCTTAGCAAAACTATTATGTCGTAGGGCATCAGGGGAGGTGGTCTCGAACCGTGTAGTCTCTGACTCTATCGGGGGGCCATAGCTCTATCTCTATGGACGTATTGAGGGATGCTGAGGTAAGGCCTTGGATACACTGTTTGACATTAGGATTGGTTAGTTGAAAGCCCAGTTTGTAAGCCCTCGCCAATAGGGGCTTACGTGTTGGTATGGGTAGGACATCAGGGGAAGTGTTATGCGGTGTTTGATCCGGGCACTTTAGCTCTATCTCTATTCCATGATGGGTGCATGTGGAATGGCAATGTTGTTTGATCCATTAGGTGGCTTCACACACTCGTGTATAGAGGTGCGGTGGCCACCAATCCTTTCTATAGCACATTGCAAACTTGTAAACCAGACCAAAGATATGAATTGAATGCATACATATGTTTGTTGCATTGTTTTGTTTGCTCACTGAGTCATGATGTGTGCTCACCCTTTCGACGTCGAATATTTTTAGTTGATGATGCAGGTCCTACCGTGGAAGATTATATGAATGCGCTAATGTATGGACATGTGACTACAATGGATGTGGAAGCTATGGTGGAGTCGCATGATTCGTCGTGCGAGTGCAACTCATGTGTTTTCGATTAGACATTAGAACATGTAATTAATTACTTTATTTTATTTTATGTCTTGAGTCATTTGGAGATAATTAGATACTTAATTACGTTATCACTGTTAGATACTCAGTTCATTAATATTAAAGACTTTCGCTATTATTTATTTACTCTGATTATGATTATGGTTGTATCTAGTTTAATCAATGGGCATGGCCTATACGAGATCCTGATTAAACCGTTGGTTCATAGATGGTTCATCACACCATTCTGGTTGGTTCAGAATTGCGGTGTGACAAGGATGTACCAAATAAGCGGTGGTGTGGGCTTCCTTTATTAGTCTGTGTCTAATATCCAAGTCTTCATTTTCAGGAACACATACTCTCCCTTTGTATCTTATTACTTTCTAAGAATCCAAGGTGAAGTCAGGGTTAGTCCTACTTTTTTCAAGGTCTTCTTGCACCATTCTCAGATAAGGGTCTAATTTAATAGCTGTCTTCACCTTTTCTATCAGATCAGGTATAATCTTCAATGTAGCAAACATGTTTGAGAATAGATGAATAAACCCTTGATCAGTTGATTCATTTGAAATATCAATAACAAACTGGTCGTTATCGTAATTAAATACTCTTCCTGTGACACACACTACAACATTTGTACTAGCTTCTTCTTGGGATTTTGTCATAGCTTTCCTGCTTAGTGCGTCAACAACTACATTAGCTTTTCGTGGATGATACTAGATATCGCAATCATAATCTTTTAGTAATTTCAGCCATCTTTTATGTCTCATGTTCAACTCCTTCTGATTGAAAAGATGAGTAAGACTCTTATGATCTGATTTAATCTAAAATTTCTCTCCATATAAATAATGTCTCCATATCTTAACAGCATGTACTACTGCTGCTAGTTCCAAGTCATGAGTTAGATAATTTTTCTCATGTGTCTTTAATTGTCTGGAAGCATACGCAATTACTTGTTCTCCTTGCATGATAATGCATCCCAAACCTAATCCAAACATATCGATGTACAAGGTAAATGGTTATCCTATAATCGAAATGGTCAAGATGGGAGCTAATATCAATCTATCATTCAATGTTTGGAAACACTCTTCACATTTGTCTATCCAAACAAACTTTTCTCCTTTCTTTGTTGGGCTGGTAAGAGGTACGGCGATTCTAGAGTAATCTTCCATGAATCGTCGATAGTAACCAGCTAAACCTAAGAAACTTCTGATTTCGACAACAATCTTAGGTGCTTTCCATTTTACAATGGCTTCAATCTTGCTAGGATCCACTTTAATTCCTTCAACAGATACTACATGTCCTAAGAAAGTGACTTCATTTAGTCAGAACTCACACTTAGTAAGTTTTGCGTAAAGCTTCTCTTTTCTTAGTTGCTGTAAAGCGGCTCTTAGATTTGTGACATGAGTTTCTTTGTCCTGGGAGTATACTAGTGTGCCGTTAATGAATACAATGACAAAAGTATCCAACATATTGTGGAATACTCGATTCATGAATTCCCTAAAAATTATGGGTGCATTAGTCAATCCAAAAGACATGACTAAAAATTCATAATGTCCATATCTGGTTCTGAATACTGTCTTCAGAATATCACCTTCCTTAATCTTCAACTGATGGTATCCTGATCGAAGATCAATTTTGGAGAACACTTTGGCACCTTGCAACTAATCGAACAAGTCATCGATCCGAGGCAACGGGTATCGATTCTTGATTGTAAGCTTATTCAATTCTCGATAATCTATACACAGTCGAATGCTACCATCCTTCTTTTTTACGAACAATACTGGCACTCCCCATGGTGATATACTGGGTTTAATATAACCCTTATCTAGTAATTCATATAATTGTACCTTCAATTCCTTCAGTTCAGTAGGAGGCATTCGATAGGGTGCTTTAGATACTAGTGTGGCTCTAGGTATAAGGTCTATAACGAACTTTGTCTCTCGATCAGGTGACAATCCTGGAAATTCCTCAGGAAATACATCCAAAAATTCATGCACAACTCTAATATCCTCCATTTGTGATGCTTCCTTGGTGAGGTCAACCATGGACATTATGTAAGACCCATATCAAACTAACCCGTTCTTATCACCTTGAACCAGGTTTACCCATCATGGTTGAGTCAAATGGACCAAGAGCGTGAAGGAGATCATGATCCCAGGAATCAAATCGACCCTAAAACACTCAATTTAAGGGGAGGGTCGCATACCCAGCAAAGGAGGGTCGGACCCCCCAAGACAGAAAGTCAGACCCTCAGTTTCATAGGGAGGGTCGGACACCTTAGGAACCCTAGGGTTGACGGGATCATCGACCCTCAGTTACTGCCGAAACTGAAATTACAAAATTTCCTAATTTTCGATTTGGATTCCTTCCTATATCTCAAAGGGACTTAGTTTAGGAGTTTCTACTCTATTTAAAGGACGTCCCTAAGCCTCTTTCACTCCTTTTACAACCCTAATTGAATTGAGAGAAAGAGAAGAGAAAGAAAAGGAGAAGAAGAGAAGCAAGGAAAGAAGATAGAAAAAAGGAGAAGAGTTGCAGAGAGGGAGTAATCTTCTCAGGTATGGATACTAATTCCATGAGTTTCTACAGACCTTAGGTTAGATCATAATGAGAGTGTGATCTCGGAGAAACCCAAACCATCAACCCATGGTTAGGTTTTCATAGAAAACTATGGGCGAATACATGAAAGCTATATAAGAGGATGATTTCATGGTTCTAGACCATGGAATGAATGTTGAATGGACTGTAGGAGAAAGTCATAGGACCCCAAACACAAAGGATGGACTAAAAGGAGGGAAATTGACCAAAACCCATCGAGGGTCGCATAGGTGGGTCGATGACCATCCGACCCTATGTGATCCCGAGGATCGGCCCTCGGTGTTCGGGAAGTCCAGATTGGGGAGGGTCGCACCCGGGGTCTATCATGACTCGGACCCTACCTCGGACCCCCGTTAACGTAAATGGTTTTTAAAATTCTGAATAAATTCTAATTAAATTTTATCGGCTTTGTTAGGTATTCTAGCAATATAATAGCATTATAAAGGTGATTTTAAAGCTTGGAAGAGTGTCTATTAGCAAGCTAAGGTGAGGGAACAAGACCTAAACTAATTGGTTAATAATAAACTATTTTTATTTACTTGAGTCCAATGCCATGCTTGATTCTATGCGTGTATGCTTGTAATGTGCATTCAACATGCCATCCAATATTTCTATTAATTGCTCATGAATATTTAATTTTGTTTATTTATAATATGATGATGATGATGATGATGCTAGGAATAGGCATGTGGATGTTTGTGTTTGGCCAGTGTGTATATGGTGAGGGTAGGGATGGTATTAACCGGTGCTACCATGACCGTTCTTCTTAGGGTGTATATTGTGCCATGGTCTATCTTAAGTCATGTCCATTAGCATGTCATCGTATCGCCATTACCTTAGCAGAACTATTATGTCGTAGGGCATCAAGGGAGGTGGTCTCGGTCCTTGTAGTCCTCGGACTCTACCGGGGGCCTTAGCTCTATCTCTATGGATGCTCGAGGGATGCTTTGGGGTGAGGCCTTGGATACATTGGTTGGCATTAGGATTGGTTAGTTGCGAGCCCCGTTTGTAGCCCTAGCCATCGGGGGTTAATTTGTTGGTATGGAGTTATCAATCGGTACAGCCATGCGATTTTCGTGGGGTGTATATTGTGCCATTTTGGGTGTTGTGGCCGACGGTGAGAATCATTGGGCGTATCCACACTCTTGTGTATAGAGGTGCGGTGGCCACCTATCCTTTCTTTAGCACAGGGCAAACTTTAAATCGGACCAAAGATATGAATTGATTGCATGCATATGTATTGTTGCATTGTTTTGTTTGCTCACCGAGCCATGATGTGTGCTCACCCTTCGACGTCGAATATTTTTAGTTGATGATGCAGGTTTAACCGTTGAAGATTATATAAATGCTCCGGAGTACGGGAACGTTGCAGCGATGGTAGCTAAAGATGAAGTGGATACACATGACATCTCTTGCGAGTGCAACTCATGTGTATTCGATTAGATTTTTAGTTTTTTCTATTTGGATTTATTAAAGACATGTATTGGATATCTATTTATTTATGTCTTAGTTGATACGGAATAATTTCGTTATTTAAATATTGATATCACAATAGATTCTCGGTTCATTTTATTATAAGACTTCCGCTATTTGTGCTATTTACTCTGATTATGATTATGGATGTATGGGGTTTAGATAAAACGGATATAGCCTACTCGAGATCCTGGTTGAACCGTTGATTTGTTACCGGTTCATCACACCGTTCTGAATAGTGCGAAATTGGGGTGTGACAACTCGGTATCAGAGCATCTCAGGCCTTGTCCGTTGAACTAGCATATATTCAAGACAATTGTGAACTGAGATAGGATAAAAGTAAAAACAGTAATATTAACACACTATAAGCACAAGTGATGTTTGAGACCAAATTTGAAAAGAAAATAATGCATCTATTAAAGGGGAAACAATTTTACATACAATGTGAAAGAAACAAATGTATATTCATAACTAAAATAGAGTACAGTCCACAACTCGGACAGTTACTCTATAGTACAAGAAGAAGGAAAAGATACACTCATGAAGCCGGAGGTGAAGGAGGAGGCTGTGCCTCACGATCTCTATCATAATCCTCAGCGTAGACCCTAGTCAACCAGGCTACCTCAGTCTGGGTCGTCTGAAGACTAGTAGTAAGATCGGCTACCCTCCTATCAATCCCACGCTGAACCTCTATGAGCTCTCCCATCCGCGTGCCTGATATGCGTTGCGCGACTAGCAGCTCATCCACTCTCACACGCTGAGCGTCCAGCAACTCCTCTATCCGTAGATCAAATCTGCGTTGAGCCTCTCTGATCTCATGCAACATCTCCATCATATCAGAAGGTGGGTGTGAAGGACCAGCCCCATGAGAAGGACCAGTCTCAGGTGCAGGACCCGTCGTAGATGATGTACCAGCTCCAGCCGCATGTGTGGGTGAAGGCAGTGGTATCGAGTCTACATCCATGTACATGCCGTCATCGCCATCGGCAGGATCCGTATGAACTCTAGCGACG
>CM053271.1:37278328-37343328 GCA_028583415.1 Protea cynaroides
ATTTCTTTTGACGGTGGGGGAGTTATAAAATTCGTACGTGTAAATTTCAAGGACAATATCTCTTTTATGGGTAGTGGAGTTGTAAGACCTATTCGCCACGAACCCGATTTAATCTTTCTTTTTCATGTTGTGACAGGTCTTTCCATCATAATCAGCTCAAGTAAATCAATTGTATGAAGAACTCACAAGACCAAGTAAGTAACAATTCAAATTTAATTTGTGGAAAGTAACTAGTCAAAACAGTCAAACCAATAAAATTTGATTGTGTGGTCGACTGTGTGGTCAACTGGTCAAATTTGGATTTGTGTGGTCGATGGATTATGCGACCGCAAAGTTGACCGGTCAAACCTAGAATAGACTCCGTATTTAGGAAACTTTTCTAATTTGAGGAGGACTCTTTCGTAATTGAGAGATGACTCTATATGAAGGTTTTTCTTCTATATAAAGGACGTCCCTCTACTCTATCTTACTCTTTTGTTTATTCCCAAACCCTAGAACTAAGAAAGAAAGAGAGAGGAGAAGAAGAAGGAGACTTGGAGAGAAAAAAAGCTTGAAAGAAGGAGAAAGGGAGTCACAGGTAGAGGAGTTGTCGTTGGAACTTCAACCGATCGTAGCAAGGATCAATGGTAAGTACCTTGACTCCTAAAAGGCTAGGTTACAGTAGAATTATGGATTTAGGATTTTTGTTGCAAGGAAATCAGATCTAAACTATGCTTTCAATCCTAACATGTTCATTATGAATTGATAATGGGGACTTTAATGATTAAGGTTATAATGAATGAATTAAATAATGAATAATGGTCGTAGAATGTGTCACACCCCAATTCTGACTGAACTAGAAGTGTGAGTGAACCGTCACTGAACCAACGGTTTACACCAGGATCTCAATAAGACCATGTCCACTCATACAAACCATTGCACATAACCATAATCAGAATATAATAAAATACAGCGAAAGTCCCAAATTAAATGAACTGAGTACTTTATTGATAATAAAATATCTAATTATTCTCCACACCAAAACATAAATAAATATTCTTACATCAATTGTATCTCCAACTGAAAATAAATAAATAAACTAAATCAACATCCTAGAGGTACACGCAGAAAGGGCACTCGCATGAAGCTTCATGATTGTCCTCCCCTACTTGCACTTCTAAAGTAGCAACACCTCCATACCCCGGAGCATCCATGTAGTCCTCCATAGTATAACCTGCATCAACATTTAAAAACATGTATATATACAAGGGTGAGCTCACAACTTAGCTCAGTAAGACAATCAGACAATGCAACAAACATATGCATGAGTAACATTCACATCACGGTCTAGTTTTAAGTTTGCAATGTGCTATAGAAAGGATTGGAGGCCACCGCACCTTTACACACGAGTGTGTGAAGCCGCCCAATGGATCAAACACCACTGTCGTCCCACATGCACCCTACCATGGAATAGAGATAGAGCTAAAGCGTCCGGATCAAACACTGCCAACACTTCCCCTGATACCCTACCCATACCAATACTTAAGCCCCTATTGGTGAGGGCTTGCAAACTGGACTCGCAACTAACCAATCCTATATGTCATTACAGTAGGCCCTATCCCAACACAGCTCCCTACGACATAGAGATAGATCTAGAGTCTAGTGGCCAGGCCGGAGACCACAATGCCACTTCCTCCCCCTGATACCCTACCCGCACTAAGCATGCTAAGACAGAACGATACGAAAAGGTGTTAGTATGAGGAATGATCCCAGACCCCCAGCCCTTCCCATTCCACACACCAACAAAAATAATCACATGCCTAACAGTCACATCCTAGCATAGCGAGTATGCATGAACAATAATAATAACTGAAAGTAAAGGATGACATGCGAGTATGCACAAACATCAGTCCACAGAATCATAGTTATTAACAACGTTTTACTGTTATTAAATTATTAGGGTTTAGGTCCGATTCCCTTACCTGATGCTTGTTTGATAGCTTGCTCTGTGTCACAGAATCCAGACTTGCTATCAAAGGTCCTACACGATGTTAGGGTTGAGTTAGAATAGTTTTCTTAGGGTTTACGTTTGTCAGAAAACCAACAAGGTCAAAACTCTTCTCACAGAGCAGACCGATCGTAGGTACCAGCCGCGGCACTGTGGGGAAAGGTGCGACCGGTATGGTCGACCGGTCACCACAGACTAGCCTTTGGGAGATACCGATCCCAGGTACCGGTCGCATAGGGTGCGACCGGTGTGGTCGATCGGTATGTCTCTGGAAGACCATACATGCGGTTCTTTCCTTCCGTCGGTCACCCCCTATTGATTCTAGGGTTTCTCCTACACATTCTAGGTCTGAGCATTGAGTTAAAGTTGTTTCCAACTCCATTCAAGTCCTAGTTTCGATGATCTTCAACCTAGAACTTGAATCTAGGGTTTACCGACTAAATTAGGGTTTGACGGTAAAACATGGTTTAGATCAATACCTCGCTTTGCATGGTATTGATCCAAACATGACTAACCATCCTAGAATGATTAAAGTAAAGGAAGGTTTAAACACTTACTGTTGGTTCGCGGTAACGTGTTCTTCTTCCAACGGTAATGGCGGCTCTTCCCGGCTCTTCCCTCTCCTTCCTAGCTTCTTCTCCTTCTTCAACCTCTTTCTCCTCTCTAAGGTTTGTGAGGATCAATGAGAGAGATTTTAAGAGGTTTAAAGGTCCTTATATAGGCTAGGGTTGAGTTTAGGAAGTCCCCTTACATTAAGAAAGTCCTAGGGTTTGAAATTTGGAAAGTAGGACCCGTAGAGATCCATTTTCAGATCTAAGTGGTCTGCTGCGCAGGCCATACAGGTCGACCGGTACCATCGACCGGTATGAAAATTTCATACTTAATCTGGTCCGTTTTTATACCTGGTTGTCATCCGCTCATCCCTTCTGGCCCGGTGATGATTGGAAGACCTGTTACGACATGAATTAAAGGTTTAGATCGGGTTCATGGAGTGCGGGTCTTACAACTCCCCCACCCTTAAAAGAAATTTCATCCCCAAAATTTGTATGTAGGTTTCACAACTCCCCTACCCTTAAAATAAATTTCAGCCTCGAAATTTGAACGTACCTTGGTCATCAAAAAGGTTAGGGTATTCCTTTCGCATCGCATTCTCTTCCTCCCAAGTAATTTCTTCTACATCTTGGATTTTCCAATGCACTTTTACATAATGGATATCCTTTCTTTGGAGATGTTGTACCTTTCGGCATGTGAGCATCACAGGTACTACATTAAATGTCAAGTCCTCTGTCAAGTCTGGTGGGTCTGCTATCAAGATGTGCGATGGATCCCTGATGTACTTCTTCAATAAGGAAACATGGAACACATCATGAACGCTTGACATAGATGGTGGTAGAGCCAGTTGATATGCCACATTGCCACGTCTGGTCAAAATCTCGTATGGTCCCATGTACCTGGGGCATAGTTTCCCCTTCTTACCAAACCGTTTCAGACCTCGTACAGATGATATCTTCAAGAATACTTTATCACCCACTGCAAACTCCAGATCTCGACGTCGGTTATCTGTATAGTGCTTTTGTCAACTTGAGTTGTCTTCACTCTTTCCTTGATTTGATCAATCACTCGACAAGTTTCTTCGACGAACTTCGGTCCTACAATCCTTCTCTCTCCCACCTCATTCCATAACAGAGGTGTACGATATTTCTTCCCATAGAGTGCCTCATATGGAGCCATTTGGATCGTAGCCTGGTAATTATTGTTATAAGAAAACTCGATGAGTGATAGCTTCTCGTCCCAAGCTCCTTTGAAATCTAGGGCACACGCTCTCAGCATATCTTCCAAGATTTGAATAGTTCTTTCTGACTGCCCGTCAGTCTGAAGATGAAAAGTTGTGCTAAACTTCAACTTGGTTCCCATAGCTTTCTGTAATCCTTCCCAGAACTTTAATGTAAAACGGGGATCTCTGTTAGATACTATATTTTCTGGGATGCCATGAAGTCTGACTATATTATCCACATATAGCTTGGTTAGCTTCTCCATGGTATACTAAGGTCTAATAGCGATGAATCGAGTTGTCTTGGTAAGTTAATCGACTATAACCCATACTGCATCCACTGACCTTGGTGTCAAGGGTAGGCCAGTGATGAAATCCTTTGTGATACAATCCCACTTCCATGCTGGCTCCAGTAGTGGTTGTAGCAAACCTGCGAGTCTCTGCCTTTCAGCTTTAACTTGATGGCAATTCAGATAATGGAATACGAATCGAGTTACATCCGTTTTCATACCCCTCCACCAATATAATCTTCTTAAATCATGGTACATCTTGGTGCTTCCTGGATGTACCGAATATGGGGTGTAATGAGCTTTTGTCATAACTCGATCTCTGATATTTGAGTTCTCAATCTCAGGTATACATAATCGTCCACGATACCTGAGTACCTTGCCTGAATCCAAGGTAAAGTCAGGGTTTCTTTTACCCTTCTCTAGGTCTTCTTGCACAGTCTTAAGGTGTGGATCCTGTAGGATTGCTACTTTGACCTCATCTATTAGATCCGATGAGATTTTCAAGGCTGCGAACATCAATGTGATCTTATGAATTAAGCCTTGTTCCACTAGATCTCCTGCAGTCTCTAATATGTACTATTTATCATTCTCTATTGAGCAGGAGGCTGTAACACACAGTGCAGCGTTCGTACTAGGTCCTACCTCAGGTTTCAATGCCTACTTTCTGCTTAAGGCATCAGCCACAACGTTTGTCTTACCCAGATGGTATTGAATGTCACAATCATAATCTTTCAATAGCTCCAGCCATCTCCTCTATTTTATATTCAGGTCCTTCTGAGTAAAAAGGTAAGTTAAACTCTTGTGATCCGACTTAATCTGAAATTTTTCACCATAAAGGTAGTGTTTCCAAGTCTTGATTGCGTGAATGACCGCTGCTAACTCTAGATCATGCGTAAGATAGTTCTTATCGTGTTATTTCAACTGTCTTGATGTGTAGGCAATCACCTATTTCCCTTGCATCAACACACATCCAAGACCTAACCCTGAGGCATCCGTATATAAGGTACACGGCAAGCCTGGTGCTGGGATAGTCAAGATAGGTGCAGAGACTAGTCTTGACTTCAAAGTCTGAAAGCACTTCTCACACTCATCTGTCCATATGAACTTCTCTCCTTTCTTGGTTAGTCTGGTAAGTGGAACGGCGATTCTTGAGTAGTCTTCCACGAATCTTCTATAGTAACCAGCCAATCCAAGGAAACTAGAATCTCTGCAACTGATTTCGGTGCATCCCATCCTACTATAGATGCGATCTTGCTTGGATCTACCTTGATACCGTCTACAGATACTACGTGACCCAAGAAGACCACTTCCTTTAGCCAAAATTCACACTTCTTGAACTTGGCGTAAAGCATCTCCCTTCTTAGTCGTTGTAAGGCTGTTCTCAAGTATGTTGCGTGAGTCTCCTTGTGCTTTGAGTAGACCAATATGTCGTCAATGAATATGATGACCGAAGTGTCCAACATGTCATGAAACACTCGGTTCATCTGTTCCATGAACGACGTTGGAGCGTTAGTCAACCCGAATGACATTACAAGGTACTCATAATGTCCATACCTTGTCCTGAAAGTAGTTTTTAGAATATCTATTGCCTTGATCTTCAATTGGTGGTACCCTGATATAAGATCAATCTTTGAGAAAACCTTTGCACCCTGCAACTAATCGAACAGATCATCGATCCTAGGAAAAGGGTATCGGTTCTTAATAGTTAACTTGTTCAACTCTCGGTAGTCGATACATAGCCGTACACTACCATCCTTCTTCTTAACGAACAATACAGGTGCTCCCCATGGCGATATGCTTGGTCGTATGAAATTTTTATCTAATAATTCTTGTAATTAAGTCTTTAACTCCTTTAATTCTATAGGGGCCATCCTATATGGTGCTTAAGACACCGGCGCCGACCCTAGCATGAGGTCTATCACAAACTCTGTAGCCCTGTCTAGAGGTAGACCTGGTAGATCTTCTGGGAACACATCTGGAAAATCTCGTACCACATCTAGATCTTCTATCTTTGGCACCTCTGAAGTGATGTCGACCACAGATACTAAGTACCCCACTCCTCCCTTCTCTAAGCATCTCTTAGCTTTTAGGGCAGAGAGGATCAGCTTTCGCTTCCTAGGCAACTTGGTTCCAATAAAGCTAAACTCCTTTTCCCTTATCATCTTTAAACACAAGTTTTCTTTCACCACTTAATAAGCTAGCTGAATGATGGCCTAGCCAATCCATTCCCAAGATGACGTCAAAGTCTGCCATCTCAAGTTGAACCAGAATTGCTTCTAGGTTTCGACCCTCAATACTAACTGTACACGGCCCATAGCATTCATTCAATGCCACTTCTACTCCCAACGGAGAGCGAACTATCAAGCTTGAGGTTAAATACTTGATAGGTAACTCCATTTGTTTCCCAAAAGACATAGAAACAAAGGAGTGTGTAGCCCCAAAGTCAAAGAGTACTCTAGCGGATACACCAGCTATATTTACAGTTCCTGAAATTTAATTATCCCTTAGTTCTACATGCTCACACACAACGAAATAGTAAACCAAATAGTAAGGGACGTAATCATACCAGTAACCACATCAGGTGATGCGGCTGCCTCCTCAATGATGACTGCAAATATCTTTCTTTGCTGTGGCAGTTGCTTCTTAAGTAGAGTACAGGTCTTTGCATAATGACCAAATTATTGACAGTTGAAGCATTTGACATTTGGGTTTTGTCCAGCTAACTGTGACGATGGTGGTGCAGTAGTATTCCTTGCTGGCACTACAACATACTGAGCCCTGTATGGGCGGAATGGTCTAGTGTTTCCTCCACCCAGAGTCTCAGTAGCAGGCCTCTTCAGTCCCATGTTTTAAGCAAAGAAGCTGTCTCTTTGGCTTGATTCAATTACCCTAGCAATCTACACAGCCTCGTTATACACTTTCTTCTCCAAACCCAAGACGTGCTCTCGGATACTTCCTCGTAATCCCATGGTGAACCTCCATGTCTTGGTTTCTTTCTCTTGCATACTTGTCGGAGTGAAGAAAAATAGCTCTTCATATCTTTGTTGGTACGCATCAACAGTCAACTGGGATTGTTGCAGGTTTAAGAATTCCTTCTCCATTTCATCTCGAAATCTCTTCAAAAAGTACTTATCAAAGAAGACTCCCTTGAATATTTCCCAATTGATCTGAGTGTGCTTTATCTCCAAGTATGTCCGGGTAAAATTCCACCAAGTATTAGCGTCTTCCTTGAGCATGTGCATAGCAAATAGCACCTTCTCATCCTCCGTGCAAGTCATTAGACGAAAGTTCTTCTCTAATTTAGCAACCCACTGTGCAGGCCATAGTGGTTTTCCTGGTTTCCTTGTGAAAGTAGGGGGTTTCAATTTCAAAAACCTATCCACCGCTCGGCTTAGGTCATTCTACCCCGGTGCATTCATTCCATACCATGGTGGTGGGTACAGATAGATCCCTTGATAGGCAGACGACGTTGGAAATTGGTGTGGTGGTTGTAGATTCTGTCCTTGGCCCATCGGCCCAGTACTACCATCCATTGGCAGTGTGGTATCATTTCTCCCAGACTCAGGTGTAACTTCTGTAGGGATATATCCTGGTGGCCTGAACATCTTCAGCATTTCATTCAGGAATGCTTTCTGTTGAGCTTCCATCTGATAAACCAGATTCGTCACAATTGTCTCATAGTTAGTGTGAGGAGGTCCTGGTATATTTGTTGGTGCTCTAGGACTCTGCCTTTCTCTACCTTCTGGGTTCACATTTTGCTCATCAATAGTTCCTGTTTCCACATTGTCCTTGTCTTGGCACACCCTGGAGTGGTAACCCCTTCGTAAGCCTCTACGACCATTTTCGCCTACCATCTCAGATGCTTGGATCTGAGAAGAAGACATAATACATGAGGTACAATCGAATAGTCATAATAGTGTTAGTCTTTAACAAGTGCAAGGAGAAAAATCGTAACAGAAACTTAAATTGGAAATTTTGAAAAAAATTTCAAAATTTTCTGGGCTTCAAATAGATGTCCGGTCGCAACATACCGGTCGCGGCACTGTGTATGGTAGTGCGACCGGTATGTCCAGGCGGACAAACCCCTCGGAGTTCCCAAGAGGTACCGGTCAATATACCGGTGGCAACCCTATAGGATATGGAGCGACCGGTATAGTCAATCTGTCACAAATTTTCTCTGACCAAGAGGTACCAATCGATATACCCAGGGGGTACCAATCGACCGGTATGGGCAAAATCGTCGACCGGTATGCCCAGAATGCCTTTAAAATCGGGAAAAAGTAAGATTTTTCTCACTTTTCTTTTCTTCTTCCTCTCCGGTGGCGATTCCTCTCTGGCTTGGTGAGTTGCTACAGTCCGACCGATGGTCTTAGAAGCGATTTTCTCCCGATCAAGACCTTGAGCATCATTTCCAAGTAAGTTTCTTCCTTCCATTCTTCCTTTTTACATTGTTTCTTCATGGTTTCATGCCCAAAAACTAGGTTTTTCTTGGTTTAGAAGATTCTAACCGTAGGAACTCTTTTCCTTCGGCTTAGAAAGAGTTTAGGGACCTCTATGAGCAAAAGCCCTCAACCAATTTGAGGTTCCACCATATAGTTTTTTTTTTCTAAAAAACAAATTTTTAGGTTTTTGACCTAGGTTTTGGTAAAAATAAAATTTTTCTTGTAATTTCTAAATTTCTTGATTGTTTAATGGATGCTTGGTTTCCATATGGTCTTAGAGGGTTATGTAAGTCCTCCTCCCCAGATTTTGGGTGAGCTCGAGACTTTTGCTTCAATTACTGTCGTTATGCTGCCGAAATTTTAGAATTCTAATCAAACTCTCATTATTTTGTCTTTGTTTTGTAGTTCAAAATGTCTCAATGCAGAGGTGCTGGTAAACTTGCATTCGGTCTTGGCATGAACCGTCTGCACCGGCCGGTTTCGTAGCTCGATGAGTGGTGGTTTCATTCGGAGGCAGTGCAAGCCCGTTTTCCCTGGTTCGAAGAGAAGAATAATGAGTCGGGGCGACGGGTGAACCTGGAGCAGCTGCAGCGGTTTGATGTTGAAGCAGCTTTTGGTATACTTGGGTGGTTGTCCGTCATTACATACATGGTGACTACCAGTCCCAACCTCGTTAAACACTTCGATGCGAACTTGGAGATAGAGGGAGATGTCAATGACTTCAACCGAGGCAGGGAACTCCGCCTTACTAGTTTCGTCAAGGGTGTCCCCGTATATTTCGACACTCACCAGCTTACCGATCTTCTGGGGATTCCAAATGATGGTGACTTGGTCTACTACGCCCCTAAGATGAAGGGCTTTCTCACTGATGATCTGTGCTATGAGATTTCAGAGCAGATCCTTAACCTAGGAGCGCCCATGAAAGCTACTAGCTTGAGACCTGTTCCTCGGGAATATTGCCGCATCATCCAGCACAATATTGTTCCTCAGAGCGGCCACTACAATGAGTTGTCTCAGCTCACTCAGTACATGACCTATTGCGTCTGCACTGGGGAGCGGGTCTGTCTCCGTTATGTCATTATCAGGACCATGCGTCAGGCTACTCTGCCCGATCAGACCAGTAACCTTCCATATGACCGACTTATCACTACTCTTCTGCAGCGCTTACAGGTGGACATTAGGGGTGAGATTGCGATTGAGGACACCATGACCTCTGACATTGACTGGGATTCCATTATCCGGATGAGGATGGACAACATGTCGATCAGTGATGAGGAGTTAGAGGCTCATCCTCGTCCGCTCAGGAGGGTAGCAGCCGCGGCAGTAGCAGCAGCAGAAGCCAATGCAGCTCATGCAAAAGAGGCAGGGGATGATGGTGATGATGATGATCATCAGATGGAGGACATTCCAGCACCGGCACCACAGCCCACACCTGTAGCGAGACCATCCCAGCCTCCTCCCGATACCGTATTGGGTATGTTTACGGAGATTTAGGATGCTCAGTGTGAGATGAGCCGTGACCTTGGGCGCCTTTATAGCAGCCTCCGAGTCACATAGGAGCAGGTACACTGGCTCAGGGTTGCTTATGAGCGTGACTATGACATCACTGACCCTATTCCTCCTATGCCCCCATCCCCATGATAGACCTCTTATTTTTTCTCTCTCTTAGCATGATTATATATATATATATATATATATATATATATATATATATATATATATATATATATATATATATATATAACAGGGTAACTGTTCGGCTTGTGGATTGTACCCTATAGCACCATTACTCTTGATACTCTTTAAATATTTAATAGAAGTTTATGATTTTTCTCACTTGTCGTTAAGGTTCCTATCTAGAGCATGTCTATTTATTAATTCCACCATTAGTACAGTACATTATGCTCTTTCATATTTATTCTCAGGCATCAAACAAGTGCTTAGAATGTGTTCTTATTAAAACTTTTAAATTCTTCCTATCTCAGTTCATCGACTCAGTTAAGTGCAAATATGGTCTGTTGGACATTGTCTAAGTGCTCTGATACCAAGTTGTCACACCTCAATTCCAGCTGAACCAGAAGTGTGAGTGAACCGTCATTGAACCAACGGTTCACACCAGGATCTCAATAAGACTGTGTCTACTCATACAAACCATTGCACTTAACCATAATTAGAATATAATAAAATACAGCGAAAGTCTTAAATTAAATGAACTGAGTACTCTATTGATAATAAAATGTCCAATTATTCTCCACACTAAAAGATAAATAAATATCCTTACATCAATTGGATCTCCAACTGAAAATAAATAAATAAACTAAATCAACATCCTAGAGGTACACGCAGAAAGGGCACTCGCATGAAGCGTCATGCTCGTTCTCCCCTGCTTGCACTTCTAAAGCGGCAATACCTCCATACGTCGGAGCATCCATGTAGTCCTCCACAGTATAACCTGCATCAACATCTAAAAACATGTATATATACAAAGGTGAGCTCACAACTTAGCTCAGTAAGACAATCAGACAATGCAACAAACATATGCATGAGTAACATTCACATCATGGTCTGGTTTTAAGTTTGTAATGTGCAATAGAAAGGATTGGCGGCAACCGCACCTCTATACACGAGTGTGTGAAGCCACCCAATGGACCAAACACCACTGTCGTCCCACATGCACCCTGCCATGGAATAGAGATAGAGCTATTACACCCGTACCGAACTAACCAGTCTTACCACCTTATACCAGGTCTACCTATCATGGTCAAGCCAAGTGGACCAAGTGCGTGAAGAAACCACAAGACCAGGTATGAAGTCTAACTCAAAAATAGTCAAATATGAGGGTAGGGTCGCATGCCTAAACAGGTGTGACCGACCCCACCTCAAAAGAGTCCAACCCATGACTTTTTGGTCGTGGGGTCGCATGATTTAAAAACGTAGGGTCAACGGATTCTGCAACCCTACATCTGACCCTACGAGAACAGTCAGAAATCAAAAATTAAGAAACCTTCCTAATTTAAAGGGGGTCTTTCCTAAACTCATTGGGGCTTATTATGGAGGGTTTTCCTCTATAAATAGGACGTCCCTTAGCCTCTTTCACTCCTTTAGAATCCTAATTGAAAGTGAGAGAAAGAGAAGAGAAGGAAGAGAAGGAAAGTTGAAGAAGAAGGCCAAGGAAGAGGAAGTTCAGAGAAAACTCGGAATCTCAGCAAACCTAAGGTATGAACCTAATTCCCTACATGAATTAAGAGCCTAGAATAGTTCATGAAGAAGATAGGATTAGGAGAAACCCAAATCATCCATCCATGGATAAATTCCAAGAGATTCCATGGAGGAAATCATTTTGGACAATGAATGGTGCATAAATTATAGTTTTGAGCCATAGAACAATCATAGGATGGACCATGATAGTAAGCCAAAGGATCCAAACATGAAGGAATGAACTTAAGAGTGAAAGGTGGACCAAGAACATGTATGGTCACACGTAGGGTCGAATGATATTCGACCCCACGAGACCACATGATCGACCACATGCCCTCGGAAAGTCCTAGGGAGGGTGTGGTCGTACGTAGGGTCGAATGGTATCTGCCCCACCTGCGACCCTACACCCTGGGGTCACAGAAACTGAGACCCTAGGTGCTACCCTACCCTGCGACCCTACCCCTGTGGTCGCAGAAACTGAGACCCCAGGTGCTACCCCACCTACGACCCCTCAGCTTCTGTTATTCTAAAAATATTGGAATTAATTTTAATTAATATCTATCGACTTGTTAGGTCTTTTCAGTGGTTTAAAAGTGAATTATAAAGCTTGAACGAGGATCTACTAGCAATCAAAGGTGAGGGAACAAGACCTAAACTAATTGGCTAATAATAAATTGTTTTTGTTTATTGAGTCCAATACCATGAATGATTCTATGCTTGTATGATTGTAATGTGCATATCACATGTCATCCAATATTCCTGTTATTACTACTCATGCATATTTAATTTTTGTTTATTTATAATATGATGTTGATGATGATGCTAGGAATAGGCATGTGATTGTATGTGTGTGGTTAGTGTACATGATGCGAGTAGGGCATCATGGGTTGGACGTGACACTGTGGTTCATCCTAGTCACCAGACTCTAGCTCTATCTCTAAACAAGTATTGTCCACTAACATCGTCGTATCGCCATTACTTTAGCAGAACTATTACGTCGTAGGGCATCAGGGGAGGTGGTCTTGGACCGTGTAGTCTCTGACTCTGTCGGGGGGCCTTAACTCTATCTCTATGGACATGTTGAGGGATGCGGGGGTGAGGCCTTGGATAGACTGTTTGACATTAAGATTGGTTAGTTGCAAGCCCAGTTTGCAAGCCCTCGCCAATAGGGGCTTACGTGTTGGTATGGGTAAAGCATCAGAGGAAGTGTGATGCGGTGCTATCCTAAGCACTTTAGCTCTATCTCTATTCCATGGTGGGGTGGATGTGGACGACAATGGTGTTTGATCCATTGGATGGGCTTACACACCTTGTGTATAGAGGTGAGACGGCCGCCAAACCTTTCTATTGCACATTGCAAACTTATGAACCAGACCAAAGATATGAATTGAATGCATGCATATGTTTATTGCACTGTTTTGTTTGCTCACTGAGACGTGATGTATGCTCACCCTTTCGACGTCAAATATTTCTAGTTGATGATGCAGGTACCACCATAATTTTATATAAATGCTTCGATGTATGGACATGCGGCGGTGATGGATGCAGAAGTTATGATGGAGTCGCATGATTCGTCATGCGAGTGCAACTCATGCATCTTCGATTAGATTTTCATTTGAATTATTAAGGAAATGTAATTTATTATTTTATTTTATTTTATTTTATGTCTTAGTCTTTTGGAAGATAATTGGATAATTTATTTATGTTATCATCTTTAGACTCTCAGTTCATTTAATATTACAGACTTCCGCTATCGTATATTTATTCTGATTATGGTTGTGGATGTGTATGGTTTAAGCAAATAGACACAGCTTATTCGAGATCCTGGTTGAACCATTGGTTTATTGACGGTTCATCACACCATTCTGGTTGGTACAGAATTGGGGTGTGACAAATTGGTATCAGAGCTCTTAGGCCCTGTCTATTAAACCAGTATACTTCCACAAAAGTTCATGAACTGAGTTAGGATAAAAATTGAAAGTTCTAATAATAACACACCATAAGCACCTATGTTGTTTGAGACAAAATTAAGAAAGAGAATAATGCATATATAAAAAGAGAAACAAGTTTTATATACACTCGAGTAAAAGCAACGTATATATATATATATATATATATATATATATATATATATATATATATATATATATATATATATATCCAAATCTGAGTATGGTCCACAATCCGGACAGTTACTCTGTAGTACAAAGAAAAATAAAAGAAAATATACATCATGGAGCTGGAGGTGCTGGAAGAGGAGGTGCCTCGCGATCTCTATCGTAATCTTCGGCATACACTCTAGTCAACTAGGCTACCTGAGTCTGGGTCACCTGGAGACTAGCTGTTAGGTCGGCCATCCGCTGATCAGACTCGTGTTGGGCATCTAGAAGCTCTCCTAACCTCTCATCAGTCACGCACTGAGCCTCTCTAATCTCACGCAGTAGCCCCATCACATCATCAGATGATGGGTGTGAAGGACCAGCAGTGTGTGAATGAACCCGAGATGGGCCAGCTCTAGTAGAATGTCAGTGGTGATGGAGGAGGTATGGCATCTACATCCATGAACATACGACTCTCATCCTCAACATCACCCCCATGGACCCCTGCTGCTGCTGCTGCTGTCGCCTCGGCGTCTGCCATCTCTACCTGGGTGCGAGGACGCACCAGAGCGTTCCTCTCATCATCACTAACCTGAGCATCTCGTATACCCATCCTACAGATGGCCTCCCAGTCAAGGTCAAAAGATAAGGTATCCTCATAAATCCTCTCATCCAATAAATTAATGTGCAGTCGTATGAGCAGAGTAGTGATCAGATGTCCATAAGGCAGGTTGCCTAGCTGACCAGGTAGCGTAGCATGGATCATAGTCCTGATGATAATATAAGGAAGGCAGACAGGCTGCCTAGTGCAAATGCAGTACAGGACATACTGGGTCAACTGAGAAATCCTATCATAGTGTCCACTTTGGGGGATCAGGTTATGCTGGATGATCTTGCAGTACACCCGAGGCTCTAGCCGTAGGTTGATCGCTTTCATCTCCCAGCGATTACCTCTGAGAAGCTGACTATCAATCTCAGCACGCATCATCAAAGAAAGGAACTGGGGTTCCTTAGGAGCACAGTACACCAAGGGGCCGTCATTTGATATGCCCTGGAGATCAGCCAACTGTTGGCAGTTAAATGAAACTTCTACGCCTTTTACATAGCTGGTGATCCTGAGCTCCCTACCCCTCTCTGTATCATTGCGATCCCCCACTACCTAGAGGTTATAATAGAACTGCTTCACCAAAGCAGGATAGGTACAAGCCTCATAGGTGATCACAGGAAGTCAATCCATGTCACCAAAGGCACCCTCTACGTTAAACAACGCTAGACTAGCCAAGTTTACACAACGACCCCCTTCTACTTTCTTACGCTCATAGCGAACATACCGAGCCTTTGCCTCATTGGAGCGGAAACGAACGGGATCATGAGCCCTAGGAACCTCAGTACGAGCCATACTATCTGCAAAAACACAAAAAATAAACAAGATATTAGATATGGTGAGAAACTCAAAATTTTGACATTATAACGCCATGATTTGGCCAAAAACCTCATTTTTCACCCAAATAGCTGGGCAGGAGGACTTACATAGGTTCCAAACCATCTTGCAAAGCTCATACAGTTGGAAATTTAATTTAGAAAGATCGAATTTGAAGAAATTTCAATAAATTAGAAAAATCTCAAAAATTAGGTCAAAAATGGAAAATCTCAAGTTTCTCGATAACCAACCGATGAAACTCAAATATTTTTTAGGGCTTTCATCAATTGGGTGACCAATAGCAAAAGCCCCCAATAAAAATTAAATTTTTAAGGTTAAAAAAATTTTAATTTGAAGGAAACGATGTAAATGGAGAAAAACCTAGTTTTGAAATCTTAAGAATGAAAAACAGTAGAGAGCATACCTGAAGGAAAGGAACTGAAGTCGTGAATGGAAGAAATGATCACCAAACACTAGGGGTTGATATTGTAGGAACTCAGGGGAAGTGAGTTGAGTTGGAAGAAAGAAGAAAGAGTAGGAAATGAATCCAAAATCAGGTTTAAAAAAAAATTTTGGATAGTGGGGTCGCAAAATTCAACAAAATGTGCGACCCTATGACCGACCCTACCATCAACCCTAGGCTCTCAGTGATCTGATAGACATCGTATGGTCGAACCTAGGGTCTAACATATACCAACCTTACGACCGACCCTAGGCTCTCGATGAGCTGACAGTGTTCTTAGGGTCGCATACCCTAGGGTCGAATACAGTGTGACCCTACCATCGACCCTACGATGGAAAATTCAGTATTTTCACTAAATGACTTGAAAAATTAAGAATTTACATTGATTAGTTGGATTTTGACTTGGGAACAACTTATATTGATCGCTTCACATGTTCTATGATTGTTTTTCAGACACTACTACCACCAGAACAAAAAATGACTGGGCGAAGAGTGACTAGACGAGTTCGTAACCCAATTCCACCACCACCACCTGTGGGGGAGGACAGCCATGAAATTCCTGAAGTACAAGAGAACCAGAATGCGGCACTGCCAGTAGCTAATGGCCAGACAAACCTTATAAACTTGCCAGCCCCACCTACAGATTTAGCTACAGCAGTAATGAACCTGGCACAATAGTTGCAGCAAATACAGCAGGTGCAAGTCAATATGCAAGCTGCTATAGGAATGGTTTTTCCAGCTGCATATACGACACCTATGCCAGCCGGACAAGCTAGCACAGTACTAGGGGGAAGCAACACGGTACCCCACACACCTCAAATGCCAGTTGTGTAAGCTCCAGTACAGAATCCTGAGGTAGCTCAAGGCAGTTACCAGTACCAACCACCTATGTATGGGGCCTATGCTCAGTATCAGGTGGACCACTCTCGATTGACCGAGTGTTTTCTGAAAATGAAGCCTAAAGAATATAATGGTAAGCCAGCTGATCCTTTGTGGCCAGCTCATTGGATCGATGAAATAGAAAGGAATTTCATGATGATGACGGTTTAGTGAGGAGGAAAAAGTACTGTGTGCAACATTCATGCTGAAAGGTGATGCACACCACTGGTGGAATTCCACTCGGACTTATCTGTTAACCAAGCACGCCCAATTGACCTGGGCTATCTATAAAGAGGCATTCTTTGAGAAGTACTTTCCCAGAAGTTTCAGAGATGCTATGGAGAGAGAGTTCCTAAGTTTATATCAGGGACAGATGACTGTGGATGCATACCAACAGCGTTATGAAGAACTGTTTTTCTTTGCACCCGCTAGCATGCAAGAGGAAAATACTAAGACCCGAAGGTTCGTCATGGGACTTAGGGGAAGCATTCAAGAGCATGTTCTGGGACTGGAAAAGAATGATTACAATGAAGCAGTACAGATTGCTCGAGTGATAGAGTCGAGCCAGAAGGAGAGCTACTTTGCTCAGAACAGAGGTATCAAGAGGCCAAATGGAAATTCTTATAATGGAGGGAACACAAAGACATTCAAACCCTTTTATACTCAAGGCTTTAATGCGGCAGCCAAGACTACTCCAGTAGCCCAACAACAACAAAAGCAAAATAATAAAGGAGTAAAATGCAATAACTGCAATCAAGTGGGACATTTTTACAGGGAGTGTCCTAAGCCCAGGAAGCAGCTTCAGCAAGGAAAGGTATATGCACTTACATCTGAGGAGGTTGCCGCATTGCCTGATGTGGTCACAGGTATGACCTAAACCTTTCATTTTGTGTTACTTTGTGTGAGCCTGTAGACTAAATTAAAACAAATCACAGGTATCATACCTATTAATGGCATACCCGCTAGAGTACTCTTTGATTCTGGAGCTACTCATTCTTTTATATCTGTGTCATTTGGAAAGAAGCTAAATCTACCCCTCAGAATTTTAGACTACAAATTGCTTGTACGATCACCTATGGGATTAGAAGTGGAATTAGAAAAAGGTTATGGACCATGTCCAGTTCTTATCGGCGAGAGGATTTTGGATGCAACCTTGATTCAACTCGAGATGGCACACTTTGACGTTATCTTGGGAATGGACTAGTTAGCTCGGCATTCTGTAAACCTATTGTGCAGAAAAGAAGCTGACATTTAAAGACAAGGAAAGAGCTGAGTTTAGTTTTACGGGAACCAAACTTCTCCGTAAACGGAAACTCATCCTCTCTACATTAAAGGCTAGAAAATGCCTCGAGAAAGGAGGAGTTAGGTATCTAGTATCCGTGGTTGATCTCACCAAGGAAGCACCATGAATGGAGGATATTGATGTTGTACGTGACTTTCCAGATGTATTTCCTGAGGAACTACCAGGACTACTACCCGACTGGGCGACAGAGTTCGTTATAGATCTGATACCCGAAGCCGCACCAGTATCTAAAGCACCCTATCGAATGGCTCCTACTGAATTGAAGGAATTAAAGGTACAGTTAAAGGAATTACTGGACAAGGGTTACATCAGACTTAGCATATCACCATGGGGAGCGCCAATATTGTTTGTAAAGAAGAAGGACAGTAGCGTTCAACTGTGTATAGACTACCGAGAATTGAATAAGCTTAATTGAATAAGCTTACAATCAAGAATCGGTACCCGTTGCCTCGGATCGATGACTTGTTCGATCAGTTGCAAGGTGCCAAGGTGTTCTCCAAGATTGATCTTCGGTCAGGATACCATCAGTTGAAGATTAAGGAAGGTGATATTCCAAAGACAGCATTCAGAACAAGATATGGACATTATGAATTTTTAGTCATGTCTTTTGGATTGACTAACGCACCCGCAACTTTTATAGAACTCATGAATCGGGTATTCCATGATATGTTGGATACATCAGTCATTGTGTTTATTGATGATATATTGGTCTACTCCAAGGACAGGGAAACTCATGTCATGAATCTAAGAGCCGCTCTGCAACAATTAAGGAAAGAGAAGCTTTACGCCAAATTTACAAAGTGTGAGTTTTGGTTAAAGGAGGTCGCTTTCTTAGGCCATGTTGTATCCGCTGAAGGAATTAAAGTGGATCCTAACAAGATTGAAGCCATTGTGAAGTGGGAAGCACCCAAGAGTGTTGCAAAAATTAGAAGTTTCCTAGGTCTAGCTGGGTATTATCGACGATTCGTGAAAGATTATTCCAGAATTACCGTACCTCTCACCAGTTTGACTAAGAAAGGAGAAAAGTTTGTTTGGACTGAAAAATATGAGAAAAGTTTCCAAACATTGAAGGCTAGATTGATATCTGCTCCCATCTTGACTATTCATATTCCAGGACAACCATTTACCTTGTACACTGATGCGTCGAGATTGGGTTTAGGATGTGTACTTATGCAAGGAGAAAAAGTAGTTGCATATGCCTCAAGATAACTGAAGACACATGAGAAGAACTATCCCACTCATGACTTGTAATTAGCGGCAGTAGTACATGCTGTCAAGATATGGAGACATTATTTGTACAGAGAGAAATTTCAAATTAAATCAGATCATAAGAGTCTCACTTATCTTTTTAATCAGAAGGAGTTGAACATGAGACAAAGAAGATGGCTAGAATTATTGAAGGATTATGATTACGATATCCAGTATCATCCAGGAAAGGCTAATGTAGTTGCTGATGCGCTAAGCAGAAAAGCAATGATAAAATCTCAAGGAGAGGTTAATACGACTGCAGCAATGTGTGTTATAGAAAAAATATTCAATTATGGTAATGAGTAGTTCGTGATAGATGCACCGGGTGGATCAACCAACCAAGGGTCTATTCAACGGTTTTCAAATATGTTCGCAACATTGAAGATTGTACCTGATATAATTGATGAAATAAAAGCCGCTATTAAATCAGACCCTTATCTGAGAATGGTACAATAAGACATCGAAAAAGGTAGGACTATTTCTGAGTTCACCTTGGACGATGAAAAAGGTACTAAAGTACAAAGGAAGAGTATGTGTTCCTAAAATGGAAAACTTGGACATTAGACACAGACTAATGAAGGAAGCTCACACCACTGCTTATTCGGTACATCCTAGAAGTACAAAGATGTATCATGATTTGAAGAAATTATATTAGTGGAGAGGAATGAAAGCAGATGTAGCTAAATTCGTGTCTCAATGCCTAAATTGTCAGAGGGTGAAGGCTGAACGGTAAAGACCTGTAGGATTGTTGTAGCTACTACCAGAACCAGCATGGAAATGGGACTGCATCACTATGGACTTCGTCACCGGATTACCATTGACTCCCCTAGTAGTTGACGTGGTCTGGGTGATTGTAGATCGTCTGACTAAGACAGCTCGCTTTAAAGCTATATGACCACAGTATACCTTAGAGGGGTTAGCCAAGCTATATGTGGATAATATTGTCAGATTACATGGTGTACCTGAAAGTATCATGTCGGATAGAGACCCATGCTTAACTTTAAAGTTTTGAGAAGGATTGCAAAAGGCTATGGGTACAACGTTGAAGTTCAGTATTGGATTCCATCCTCAAACAGACGAACAGTCGAAGCGTACCATTCAGATTTTAGAAGACATGCTTCGAGCCTGTGTTATTGATTTCAAGGGATCATGGGATGAGAAACTTCCATTGATCGAGTTTGCCTATAACAACAGCTATCAGGCTACTATACAAATGTCACCCTATGAAGCACTGTATGGTAGGAAGTGTCGAACTCCTTTGTTTTGGAATGAAGTTGGTGAACAGAGTATCGTTGGACCAAAATTTATTGAAGAGACTTGTCGAGTAGTCAACATTAGTAAGGAAAGAATTAAAACGGCACAAAATTGTCAGAAACAGTATGCAGATACTTGACGTTGAGACCTTGAATTTGTAGTAAGTGATAAGGTATTCTTGAAAGTGTCATCTATGCGAGGTTTAAAACGATTCGGACAGAAAGGGAAGCTAAGTCCGAGATATGTCGGACCATATGAGATTCTAGCTAAACGTGGAAAAGTGGCTTATTAGTTAGCACTACCACCATCTATGTCAAGTGTGCATGATGTATTTCATATCTCATTGCTGAAGAAGTACGTCAGAGACCCAACACATGTTTTGACAGCAAATCCACCGGATCTAACTGATGATTTGACATTTGAAGTAGCACCAACTAAAATCACCAGCCGAAAGGTTCAACCTCTATACAACCATGACATCTATTATGTTAAGGTCACCTGGAAGAGTCGAGACATAGAAGAGATCACATGGGAAGAAGAGAATGCTATGCGAAAGCAATATCCTTACCTTTTCAACTCGGAAGGTATGTGCAAATTTTGAGGACAAAATCTCTAATAAGAGGGGGGAGTTGTAAGACTCGTATCGAACTAACCGGTCTTACCACCTTGTATCAGGTCTACCTATCATGGTCGAGCCAAGTGGACCAAGTGTATGAAGAAACCACAAGACAAGGTATGAAGTCTAACTCAAAAATAGTCAAATATGAGGGTAGGGTCGCATGCTTAAACAGGTGTGACCGACCCCACCTCAAAAGAGTCCAACCCATGACTTTTTGGCTGTGGGTTCGCATGATTTAAAAACGTAGGGTCAATGGATTTTGCGACCCTACATCCGACCCTACGAGAACAGTCAGAAACCAAAAATTAGGAAACCTTCCTAATTCAAAGGGGGTCTTTTCTAAACTCATTGGGGCTTATTATGGAGAGTTTTTCTCTATAAATAGGACTTCCCTTAGCCTCTTTCACTCCTTTAGAATCCTAATTGAAAGTGGGAGAAAGAGAAGAGAAGTAAGAGAAGGAAAGTTGAAGAAGAAGGCCAAGGAAGAGGAAGTTCAGAGAAAACTCTGAATCTCAGCAAACCTAAGGTGTAAGACCCATACCGAACTAACCGGTCTTACCACCTTGTACCAGGTCTACCTATCATGGTCGAGCCACATGGACCAAGTGCGTGAAGAAAATCACAAGACCAGGTATGAAATTGACCCAAAAACAGTAAAATGGAGGGTAAGGTCACATGCCTAAACATGTAGGGTCGACCCCCACCTCAATAGAATCCAACCCATGGTTTTCAGGTCCTAGGATCGGATGACTTGAGACCCTAGGGTCGATGGATTCTGTGACTCTAGCATCGACCCTAGGCAAACTGACAGAAACTGAAAATTAGGAAACTTTCCTAATTCAAAGGAGAACTTTCCTAAACTCGTTGGGACAGATTTTGGGAGGTTTTTCTCTATAAATAGGACGTCCCTTAGCCTCTTTCACTCCTTTTGAAACCCTAATTGATAGTGAGAGAAAGAGAAGAGAAGGAGGAGAAGAAGAAGAGAAGGAGAATTTGAGAAGACAACTAAAGAGAAGGAATTCAGAGAAATCTCTGAATCTCAGCAATCCTAAGGTATGAATACATTCTCCATGAATATGTAAGACCCTAAGAATAGTTTATGAAGAAGTTAGGGTTAGGAGAAACCCAAATCATCTACCCATGGATGAGTTTCGAAGGAATCCATGAAGGTAATCATCATAGGCGATGGAAAGTGTGTAAAACATAGCTATGGGCCATAGAACATTCTTAGAATGGACCTACGAGACTATAGGATTGACCCCATGCTCTCAGGAAGTCCAGGGAGGCTATGGTCGCACATAGAGTCGATAGGTAACCGACCCTACACCCTGGGGTCTCAGATACCTACGACCCATCCTACGACCCATCCTGCAACCCTAGCTTTACAGCAAGCTTAAAACTGTTGGAATTAATTCTAATTAAAATCTATCGACTTGTTAGGTTTTCCTAGTGATATAAAGGTGATTCTTAAAGCTTGAAAGAGGATCTACACTCAAGCAAAGGTGAGGGAACAAGACCTAAACTAATTGGCTAATAATAAACTGTTTTCGTTTATTGAGTCCAATGCCATGTATGATTTTATGATTTTATGATTATAAATTCAACATGTCATCTTCTATTCCTGCTATTATTGTTCATGCATATTTAATTTCGTATGTTCATAACATGATGATGATGGTGATGTTAGGAATAGGCATGTGAATGTTTGTGTATGGTTAGTGTATTTGATGCGAGTAGGGCATCAGGGGGAGGACGTGATATCAAGGTGTGTCCTGGTCACTACACTCTAGCTCTATCTCTACTCAAGTCTTGTCCACTAACATCGTCGTATCGCCATTACCTTAGCAAAACTAATACATCGTAGGGCATCAGGGGGGGACATGACATTGTGGTGTGTCCTGGTCACCAGACCCTAGCTCTATCTCTATGGGTATATTGAGGGATGCTGGGGTGAGGCCTTGGATACATTGTTGACATTAGGATTGGTTAGTTGCGAACCCAGTTTGCAAGCCCTCACCAATAGGGGCTTACGTGTTGGTATGGGCAGCCGGTACAGCAATGCCGTTTTCATTGGGTGTATACTTGTCCATGGTGGGTGCATGTGAGACGGCAATGCTGGTATTCATTGGGCGGCTCCACACACTCGTGTATAGAGATGAGGCAGCCTCCGAACCTTTCTATAGCACATTGCAAACTTATATACCAGACCATAGTTATGAATTGAATGCATGCATATGTTTGTTGCATTGTTTTGTTTGCTCACTGAGCCATGATGTGTACTCACCCATTTTGAATTCAAATATTTTTAGTTGATGATGCAGGTACGACTGTGGAAGATTATATGAGTGCTCCCGGATACGGACATGTTTCAGCGATGGACGCAGAAGATATAGTGGAGACGCATGACTCGTCATGCGAGTGCAACTCATGCATTTTCAATTAGATTTTATTTGGATTATTGAGGAAATATAATTTGATATTTTATTTTATTTACTTATGTCTCAGTCAATGCAAGATAATTGGATATTTTATTTATGATTATCACATTTAGATTCTCAGTTCATTTAATAATAAGACTTCTGCTATTATGTATTTACTCTGATTATGATTGTGAAAGTGTATGGTTTAAATACACGGAAACAGCCTATTCGAGATCCTGATTGAACCGTTGGTTATTAGCGGTTCATCACACCATTCTGAACAGTGCAAAATTGGGGAGTGACATAAGGTATGAACCTAATTCCCTACATGAATTAAGAGCCTAGAATAGTTCATGAAGAAGATATGATTAGGAGAAACCCAAATCATCCATCCATGGACAAATTCCAAGAGATTCCATGGAGAAAATCATTATGCACAATGAATGGTGTATAAATTATAGTTTTGAGTCATAGAACAATCATAGGATGGACCATGATAGTAAGCCAAAGGATCCAAACATGAAGGAATGGACTTAAGAGTGAAAGGTCGACCAAGAACATGTATGGTCGCATGTAGGGTCGAATGATATCCGACCCCACGAGACCACATGATAGACTACATGCCCTCGGGAAGTCCCAGGGAGGGTGTGGTCGTACGTAGGGTCGAATGGTATCTGACCCCACCTGTGACCCTACACCCTGGGGTTGCAGAACTGAGACCCCAGGTGCTACCCTACCTTACGACCCTACCCCTGTGGTCGCAGAAACTGAGACCCCAGGTGCTACCCCACCTGCGACCCTCAGCTTCTGTTATTCCAAAAATATTGAAATTAATTCTAATTAAAATCTATCGACTTGTTAGGTCTTTCTAGTGGTTTAAAAGTGAATTATAAAGCTTGAACGAGGATCTACTAGCAATCAAAGGTGAGGGAACAAGACCTAAACTAATTGGCTAATAATAAACTATTTTTATTTATTGAGTCCAATACCATGAATGATTCTATGCTTGTATGATTATAATGTTCATATCACATGTCATCCAATATTCCTGTTATTACTGCTCATGCATATTTAATTTTTGTTTATTTATAATATGATGTTGATGATGATGCTAGGAATAGGCATGTGATTATGTGTGTGGTTAGTGTACCTAATGCGAGTGGGGCATCAAGGGAAGGACGTGACACTGTGGTTCATCCTGGTCACCAGACTCTAGTTCTATTTCTACTCAAGTTTTGTCCACTAATGTAAGACCTGCACTCCATTAACCTGATCCAAACCCTTCGTTCATGTGGTAACAGGTCTTTTGATCATCACCGGACCAGACGGGACGAGCGGATGACAACCAGGTATGAAATCGGACCAAAAATGGACCAACAAAAGTATGATTTACTCATACTGGTCGATGGTACCGGTCAACTGGTATGGTCTGCGTAGCAGACTACCAAGATCCGAAATTGGATCTTTGCGGGTCCCACTTTTTAAATTTCAAACCGATTGACTTTCCTAATCCTAGGAGGCTTCCTAAACCTAATTATAGCCTATATAAACACCTCTAAACCTCCTAGAAACCTTTCTAATGATTCTTACAAACCCTAGAAAGGAGAAGGAAACTTAAGAAGGAGAAGGAGCTAGGAAGAAGAAGGAAGAGTCGATATTTCCGTTCGACGACGCACACCTTACCGTCAGTCAATGGTAAGTGCTTGAACCTTCCTCTACTCTATGAACTCTTATAGTGTTGTTTGTTGTTGAATCAATACCACGCAAAGCGGGTATTGATTTAAACCCTACTTTGCCATCAAACCCTAATTTAGTCGATAAACCCTAGATTCGAGTTCTAGGATGAATACCATCAAAACTAGACTTGAATGGAGTTGGAAACAACTCTAACTCAAAGCTCAGACTTAAAATGTGTAGGAGGAACCCTGGAATCAATAGAGAATGATCGACGGCAGTCAAAAAACTAAGTATATGGTCTTCCGGAGACATACCGGTCGACCATACCGGTCGCAGGTCATGCGACAGGTACCGTGATCGGTACATCTCGGGGAGTGGCCTGTGGGACCGGCTGACCATACCGGTTGCCAATTTTCCCCACAGAGCTGCGACCGGTACCTATGACCGGTCAGCTCTGTGTGATGTATTTTGTAACCTCGTTGGTTTTCCGACCAACGTAAACCCTAAAAAAAATATTCTAATTGAACCCTAATATTGTATAGGACTTTGTGATAGCACGTTTAGATCTTGCGACGTGGAGCAAGCTATCAAACGAGCGTCAGGTAAGGGAATCGGTCCTAAACCCTAATAATTAATGGACAGTATACTGTTGTAAATAATAATGAATATGTGGATTGGTGTTTCTGCATATTGCATGTCATCCTTTACTTTCAGCTATTATTATTGTTCATGCATACTCGCTATGCTAGGATGTGATTGCTAGACATGTGATTATTTTCGTTGGTGTGTGGAATGGGAAGGGCCTGGGGTCTGGGATCATTCCTCACACTGGCACCTTTTTGTAGTGTTCAATCTTAGCATATTTGGTGCGGGTAGGGTATCAGGGGGAGGTCATGGCACTATGGTCTCCAACCTGGCCACCACGCTCTAGCTCTATCTCTATGCCGTAGGGAGTTATGTTGGGATAGAGTCTACTTGCGTATTGTTCTGTCTTAGTATGCTTGGTGCGGGTAGGGTATCAGGGGGAGGTCGTGGCACTGTGGTCTCCGGCCTGGCCACCACGCTCTAGCTCTATCTTTATGCCATAGGGAGCTGTACTGGGATAGAGCCTACAGTGATGACATATAGGATTGGTTAGTTGCGAGCCCAGTTTGCAAGCCCTAGCCAGTATGGGCTTATGTATTGGTATGGGTAGAGCATCAGGGGAGGTAGTGGATGCCTTAGCTCTATCTCTATTCCATGATGGGTGCATGTGGGTCGGCAGCGGTGTGATCTACTGTGCGTACTACACACTCGTGTATAGAGGTGCGGTGGCCGCCAACCCTTTCTATAGCACATTGCAAACTTAAACCAGACCACAGCATAAAATGATTGTTACTCATGCATATAATATTGATACACTGTTAGATTGTCTTACTGAGCTAAGTTGTGAGCTCACCCTTTGTGTACACACCATTTTTAGATGTTGATGCAGGTTACACGGTGGATGACTACGTGAACGCTTCGGCGTATGGAGGTGTTGTTGCTCTGGATGTGCAAGCAGGAGAGGACAAGCATGACGCTTTATGCGAGTGCCCTTTCTGTGTGTACCTTTGTTTTACTTTATTTGTTTCAGTTATTTTTAAAAGTGATGTAAAGATATTTAATTACATTTGGAATTTGGATAATTGAATACTTATTTAAATTTATCAATAGAATACTCAGTTCATTTATTTAAAGACTTCCGCTGTATTTATTATATTCTGATTGTGGTTATGTGCAATGGTTTGTATGAGAGGACACGGTCTTATTGAGATCTTGGTGTGAACCGTTGATTCAATGACGGTTCACTCACACCGTTCTGGTTGGTTCAAAATTAGGGTGTGACAACTTGGTATCAGAGCTCTCAGGCTCTGTCCAACAAACTATATTTCACTTAACTAAGTCGATGAACTGAGATAGGAAAAATTAAAAGCTTTAATAAGAACTCATCTTAAGCATTGTTTGATACCTGAGACTATATAAGAAAGAGCATAACATACTATATTAAATATGGAATTAATAAGTGCACATGCTCTAGATAGGCAAAAACCATAAATTACTCTTAAAACATTCAAGAGTGTTAAGTTCAAAGTGCTACAGGGTACGGTCCACAAGTCGGACAATTACCCTGTTATATAAACTGTAAAGAGAGAGAAAAATAAGGAGACAATCATGGGGTAGGGGGCCTAGGAGGAATAGGGTCGGCAATATCATTATCCTGCACATAGGCGACCCTAAGCCAGTGCACCTGATCCTGAGTGACTCTGAGGCTGCGAGCCATGTGCCCCAAGTCACGGCTCATCTCATGCTGAGCGTCCCTGAGCTCCGTGAACATACCCATCATGGAGTCGGGAGGAGGCTGAGATGGTCCCGCTGCATAGGTGGGCTGTGGTGCTGGTGCTGGAACATCCTCCATATGATCAGTGCCACCCTTGTCATTACTCGCTGCCTCTGCTACATGAGCAGCATTGGCTGCTGCTGCTGCTGCTATCGCGGCTGCTACCCTCCTGAGTGGGCGAGGGTGAGCCTCCAAATCCTCATCACTGATCGGCAGGTTATCCATCTGCATCCGCAGGATGGCATCCCAGTCGATGTCAGAGGTCGTAGTGTCCACCACAGCGATCTCACCCCTCATGTTCACTCGTAGTCGCTATAGGAGAGTAGTGATGAGCCGGCCATAAGGAAGGTTACTGGCCTGACCGGGTAGTGTAGCCTGATGCATGGTTCTGATGATGATATAGGGAAGGCAAACCCGCTCCCCAGTGCAAACGCAGTAAGTCAGGTACTGAGTGAGCTGAGATAACTCACTATAATGGCCGCTCTGGGGCACAATCTTGTGTCGAATGATGCGGCTATAAACTCGAGGCAGGGGCTTCAAACTAGCAGCCTTCATGGGCGCCCCAGGGTTAAGAAGTTGCTCTGAGATCTCCTGGCGCAGATCCTCAGTGAGAAAGCCCTTCATCTTAGGGGCACAGTAGACTAAGTCTCCATCGTTGGGAATCCCCAGAAGATCAACAAGCTGGTGGGTGTCGAAGGAGATGGGGACACCCTTGACGTAGCTAGTGATGCGGAGCGCTCGACATTGATTGAAGTCGTCGACATCCCCATCTATTTCTAAGTTGGCATAAAAGTCTTTGACGAGGTTGGGACGGGTAGTCGTCGTGTATGTGATGACCGGCAACCAACCAAGCCTACCAAAAGCGGCCTCCACATCGAACCGCTGCAACTGTTCCAAATTGACACACCGTCCAGACTCGATATTCTTCCCTTCGAACCAAGGGAAGCGGGCTTATGCCGCCTCAGATCGAAACCAATGCTCATCGAGCTGTGGTACAGGCGGGTGGGGAAGGTGCATGCCTAGACCATAGAAGCGCTTGCCAGCACCTCTGCGTGGAGCCATTAGAGCTGCAAAACAAGGAAAAACAATGTGAAATGGTCAAAATTGTCAAAATTTCGACAGCATAACGACAGCAATTTAAGAAAAAGCCTCGAGCTCACCCAAAAACATGGGGAGGAGGACTTACGTAACCCCCACACACTTCATGGAAACCAAACATAGAACAAACAACAAGAAATTTAAAAAATTTAAGAAATATCAATTTTTTTTGTCAAAACCTAGGTCAAAACTAGAAAATTTTGATTTTTCCTAAAACTTTCGGTGGAACCTCAAATTAGTTAAGGGCTTTTGCTCTTAGGGGTCCCTAAACCCTTTCTAAACCGAAGGAAAAGAGTTCCTACGGTTAGAATCTTCCAAACAATGAAAACCATAGTTTTTAAGCTTAAAACCATGAGAAAACGATATGAAAATGATGAAT
The DNA here is from genome assembly GCA_028583415.1 of Protea cynaroides. NCBI lineage: Eukaryota > Viridiplantae > Streptophyta > Magnoliopsida > Proteales > Proteaceae > Protea > Protea cynaroides. Next base: position 37,307,235 of record CM053271.1, read on the forward strand.
GGAAGGAGAGAACTTACTTGGAGACGATATTCTAAGTCTTGATCAAAAGAAAATGACTTCTAGGGTCACCGGTCGGACTGTAGCAACTCATGAGCCAGAGAGAAATCGCCACCGGAGAGAAAGGAGAAGAGAAAAGTGAGTTTTTTCTCACTTTTTGCGATTTTAAAGAGAGTTGGGGCATACCGGTCGACCGGTACCCCCCTGGGTACTACGACAGCTATCTCTCGGTAGAGAGATGGTGCTGACCGGTTGATTATATCGTTCGCACCATACTCTACAGAGTAGTGACCGGTATGTGCGACCGGTCAACTAGGTGGAAAAAAAAATTTAAAATTTCAATTTTAAGTTTCCATTTCTATTATTCGCCTTGCAATTGTTAAAGACTAACACTATTATGATTATTCGACTGTACCTCATGTGTTATGTCTTCTCTCAGATCCAAACAGACTAGTTTGAGAAAGTAGGCGGAAATGGTCGAAGAGGCTCACGAAAGCGTCACCACTCCAGGGTGTGCCAAACTGAGGAAAATGTGGAAGCTGGATATGTTGAAGAGCAAAACCAGAATTCGGAGAGTGAAGAAGGGCAGGTTCCCAGGGAACCCACTAATTTTCCCGACCCTCCTCACACGAATTCTGAAACGATAGTGACTAATTTGGTTTACCAGATGGAAGCCCAGCAGATGACAATCCTGGATGAGATGCTGAAGATGTTCAGGCCACCAGGATATATCCCCACAGAGGTCACACCTGAACATAGGGGAAATAACACTACACTACCAAGGGATGGTAGCTCTGGGCCAATGGGCCAAGGACAGAATCTACAACCACCACACCAATTTCCATCGTCGTCTGCTTACCAGGGAGCCTACCCGTACCCACCACCATGGTACGGAATGAATACATAGGGGCAGCACGATCTGAGCCGAGCAGTGGATAGGTTTTTGAAGTTGAAACCCCCTACTTTCACAAGAAAACCAGGGAAACCGTTGTGGCCTGCACAATGGGTTGCTGAGATGGAGAAGAATTTTTGTCTGATGACATGTACAGAGGATGAGAAAGTGTTGTTTGCTACGCACATGTTAAAAGAGGATGCAAACGCTTGGTGGAATTCTACACGGGCATATTTGGAGACAAAGCACACTCAGATTGAGTGGGCTATATTCAAGGGAACTTTCTTCGATAAATATTTTCCAAAGAGCTTTAAAGATCAGATGGAGAAAGAATTCCTCAACCTACAGCAGTCTCAGTCTACTGTGGATGCTTACCAGCAAAGGTACGAAGAGCTATTTTTCTTTGCACCGGCAAGTATGTAAGAAGAAGAAACAAAGAGCCGTAGGTTCACCATGGGACTGCGTGGAAGCATTAGAGAGCACATCTTGGGTCGAGAGAAAAAGGTATACAATGAGGCTGTACAGGTTGCCAGAGTGATTGAATCAAGTCAAAAGGACAGTTTCTTTGCTCAGAACAGGGGATGAAGAAATCAGCTACTGAGACTTCAGGGGGGTGGTAATAATAGATCCTTCCGCCCATACAGGGCTTAGTCCACCATGGTTCCTATAAGAAACACTATCGCACCACCACCGCCACAGTTCGCTGGACAAAACCCAAACATTAAATGTTTCAACTGTCAGCAACTGGGTTATATTACAAAGACCTGCACTCTACCTAAGAAACAACCTCCACAACAAGGAAAGGTATTTGCAGTCACTACTGAAGAGGCAGCCGCATCACCTGATGTGGTCACTGGTATGATTCTATCCCTTCCTATTTAGCTTACTATTTTACTGTGTGTGAGCATGTAGAACTAAGGGATAATTAATTCCAGGAACTGTAAATATAGCTGGTATACCTGCCAGAGTACTCTTTGACGCTGGGGCCATGCACTCTTTCATTTCTATTTCTTTCGGGAAGCGAATGGAATTACCTGTCAAGCATCTAAACCCAAGCTTGATAGTTTTCTCCCCACTAGGGGTCGAAGTGGCGTTGAACAAATATTTTGGACCATGTATAGTTAGCATTGACGGCCGAGATCTAGAAGCTAATCTGGTTCAACTCGAGATGGTAGACTTTGACGTCATCTTGGGAATGGATTGGTTAGGCCAGCATTCAGCCAGCTTATTATGTGGTGAAAAGAAGCTTGTGCTTAAAGACGAAAAAGGAAAAGAGTTTAGCTTCACCAGGACCAAGTTACCCAGGAAGCGGAAGCGGATCCTATCTGCCCTAAAAGCTAAGAGATGCTTAGAGAAGGGAGGAGTGGGGTACCTAGTGTCTGTGGTCAACATCACTGCTGAGGTGCCAAGGATGGAAGATCTAGATGTGGTACGAGAGTTTTCAGATGTGTTCCCAGAGGATCTCCCAGGTCTACCTCCAGACAGGGCTACAGAGTTCGTGATAGACCTAATGCCAAGGTCGGCACTAGTGTCTAAAGCACCGTACAGGATGGCCCCGACAGAATTAAAGGAGTTGAAGACCCAGTTACAAGAACTACTAGATAAGGGTTTCATTCGACCAAGCATATCACCATGGGGAGCACCTGTATTGTTCGTCAAGAAGAAGGACGGTAGTGTACGGCTATGTATTGACTACCGAAAGTTGAACAAGTTAACCATCAAGAATCGATATCCTTTGCCTAGGATCGATGATCTGTTTGATCAGTTGCAGGGTGCAAAGGTTTTCTCAAAGATTGATCTCAGATCAGGGTATCACCAATTGAAGATCAAGGCAGGAGATATTCCAAAGACTGCTTTCAGGACAAGGTATGGGCATTATGAGTTTCTAGTTATGTCGTTCGGGTTGACCAATGCCCCAGCGTCGTTCATGGAACTGATGAACCGAGTGTTTCATGACAAGTTGGATACTTCGGTAATCATATTCATCGATGACATATTGGTTTACTCAAAGGACAAGGAGGCTCATACAACACATTTGAGAGCAGCCCTACAACGGCTGAGAAGCTTTATGCCAAGTTCAAGAAGTGTGAATTTTAGCTGAGGGAGGTGGTTTTCTTGGGCCACATAGTATCTGAAGATGGTATCAAGGTAGATCCAGGTAAGATAGCTGCTATAGTAGGATGGGAAGCACCAAAATCAGTTGCGGAGATTCGTAGTTTCCTTGGATTGCTGGTTACTATAGAAGATTCGTGGAAGACTACTCAAGGATCGTCGTTCCACTTACCCGACTAACCAAGAAGAGAGAGAAGTTTATATGGTCAGATGAGTGCGAGAAATGCTTTCAGACTTTGAAGTCAAGACTAGTCTCTGCACTTATCTTGACCATCCCAGCACTAGGCATACCGTTTACCCTATATACGGATGCTCAGGGTTGGGTCTTGGATGTGTATTAATGCAAGGAGAACAGGTGATTGCCTACGCATCAAGACAGTTGAAAGAGCATGAAAAGAATTATCCTACACATGACTTGGAGTTAGCAGCAATAATACATGCAATCAAGACTTGGAGACATTACCTCTACGGTGAAAAGTTCCAGATTAAGTCAGATCACAAGAGCTTAACCTATCTTTTCACTCAAAAGGACCTGAATATGAGACAGAGGAGATGGCTAGAGTTATTAAAAGATTATGATTGTGACATCCAGTACCATCCGGGTAAGGCAAATGTTGTCGTTGATGCCTTAAGCAGAAAGTGGGCATTGAAACCTGAGGCAGGACTAAGTACAAATGCTGCATTATGTACTGCAGCCTCGAGCTCAATAGAGAATGATGAATAGTATATAATAGAAACTGCAAGAGATCTAGTGGAACAGGGCTTAATTCATAAGTTCACATTGATGTTTGCAGTCTTGAAGATCTCATCGAATCTCATAGATGAGGTCAAAGTAGCAATCCTACAGGATCCACACCTCAAGACTGTACAAGAAGATCTAGAGAAGGGTAACAGCAATCCTGACTTTACCTTGGATTCAGACAAGGTGCTTAGGTATCGTGGACGATTATGTATACCTGAGAGTGAGAACTTAAATATCAGAGATCGAGTTATGATAGAAGCTCATTACACTCCATACTCGGTACATCCAGGAAGCACCAAAATCTACTATGATTTAAGAAGAATATATTGGTGGAGGGTTATGAAAGCAGATATAGCTCATTTCGTATTCCAATGTCTAAATTGCCAGCAAGTTAAAGCGAAAAGGCAGAGACCCGCAGGTTTACTACAACCACTACCGAAACCTGCATGGAAGTGGGATTGTATCACAATGGATTTTGTCACTGGCCTACCTTTGACACCAAGGTCGGTGGATGCAGTTTGGGTTATAGTTGATCGACTTACCAAGATGGCTCGATTCATTGTGGTCAGACCTCAGTATACCATGGAGAAGCTGGCCAAGCTATATGTAGATAATATAGTTAGACTTCATGGCATCCCAGAGAGTATAGTATCTGACAGAGATCCCCGTTTTACATCAAAATTCTGGGAAGGATTACAGAAAGCTATGGGAATAAAGTTGAAGTTTAGTACAGCTTTTCACCCTCAGACGTACAGGCAGTCAGAACGAACTATTCAAATTTTAGAAGATATGCTCCGAGCTTGTGCCCTAGATTTCAAAGGAGCTTGGGATGAAAAGCTATTGCTCATCGAGTTTGCTTATAATAATAGCTACCAGGCTACAATTTAGATGGCTCCATATGAGGCACTCTATGGGAAGAAATGTCGTACACCTCTGTTATGGAATGAGATGGGAGAAAGAAGAATTGTAGGACCGGAATTCATTGAAGAAACTTATCGAGTGATTGATCAGATCAAGGAAAGAGTGAAAACAGCTCAAGTTCGACAGAAGCACGAGGCGGATAACCGACGTCGAGATCTGGAGTTTGCAGTAGGTGACAAGGTATTCTTGAAGATATCACTGGTGCGAGGGCTGAAACGGTTTGGTAAGAAGGGGAAGCTATGCCCCAAGTACGTGGGACCATACGAGATATTGACCAGACGTGGTAATGTGGCATATCAACTGGCTCTACCACCATCTATGTCAAGTGTTCATGATGTGTTCCATGTATCATTATTGAAGAAGTATGTCAGGGATCCATCGCACATCTTGACAGCAGACCCACCAGACTTGACAGAGGACTTAACATTCGAAGTGGTACCTGTGATGCTCTCAAGCCAAAAGGTACAACAACTTCGAATCAAGGATATCCATTATGTGAAGGTGCATTGGAAAAGCTAAGATGTCGAAAAAATTACTTGGGAGGAGGAGAGTGCGATGAGAAAGAGAACCCTAACCTTTTCGACGATCAAGGTATGTTCAAATTTCGAGGCCAAAATTTCTTTTAAGGGTGGGGGAGTTGTGAGACCTACATGCAAATTTTGGGGACGAAATTTCTTTTAAGGGTGGGGGAGTTTTAAGACCCGCCCTCCATTAACCCGATCTAAACCCTTCGTTCATGTCGTAACAGGTCTTTCGATCATCACCGGACCAGACGGGACGAGTGGATGACAACCAGGTATGAAATCGGACCAAAAATGGACCAACAAAAGTATGATTTACTCATACCGATCGATGGTACTGGTCGATGGTACCGATCGACCGATATGGTCGGCGCAGCAGACTACTAAGATCTAGAATTGGATCTCTATGGGTCCCACTTTCCAAATTCCAAACCGATTGACTTTCCTAATCCTAGGAGGCTTCCTAAACCTAATTCTAGCCTATATAAACACCTCTAAACCTCCTAAAAACCTTTCTAATGATTCTTACAAATCCTAGAAAGGAGAAGAAGATTTAAGAAGGAGAAGGAGCTAGGAAGAAGAAGGAAGAGCCGATATTGTCGTTCGACGACGCACACCTTACCGCCAGTCAATGGTAAGTGCTTGAACCTTCCTCTACTCTATGAACTCTTATAGGGTTATTTGTTGTTGAATCAATACCACGCAGAGCGGGTATTGATCTAAACCCTACTTTGCCGTCAAACCATAATTTAGTCGATAAACCCTAGATTTGAGTTCTAGGATGAATACCATCAAAACTAGACTTGAATGGAGTTGGAAACAACTCTAACTCAAAGCTCACACTTAGAATGTGTAGGAGGAACCCTGGAATCAATAGAGAATGATCGACGACAGTCGAAAAACTAAGTGTATGGTCTTCCAAAGACATACCGGTCGACCATACCGATCGCAGGTCATGCGATAGGTACCGCGATCGGTACATCTTAGGGAGTGGCCAGTGGGGACCGGCTGACCATATCGATCGCCAGTTTTCCCCACAGAGCTGCGATCGGTACCTACGACCGGTCAGCTCTGTGTGATGTATTTTGTAACCTCGTTGGTTTTCTGACCAACGTAAACCCTAAGAAAACTATTCTAATTGAACCCTAATATTGTATAAGACTTTGTGATAGCACGTTTGGATCTTGCGACATGGAGCAAGCTATCAAACGAGCGTCAGGTAAGGGAATCAGACCTAAACCCTAATAATTAATGGACAGTAAACTGTTGTAAATAACAATGAATATGTGGATTGGTGTTTGTGCATATTGCATGTAATCCTTTACTTTCAGCTATTATTATTGTTCATGCATACTCGCTATGCTAGGATGTGATTGCTAGACATGTGATTGTTTTCGTTGGTGTGTGGAATGGGAAGGGTCTAGGGTCTGGGATCATTCCTCACAATGGTACCTTTTTGTAGTGTTCTATCTTAGCATACTTGCTACGGGTAGGGTATCAGGGGGAGATCGTGGCACTGTGGTCTCTGGCCTGGCCACCATGCTCTAGCTCTATCTCTATGCCGTAGGGAGTTATGTTGGGATAGAGTCTACTTACGTATTATTCTGTCTTAGTATGCTTGGTGCGGGTAGGGTATGAGGGGGAGGTCGTGGCACTGTGGTCTCCGGCTTGGCCACTACGCTCTAGCTCTATCTTTATGCCATAGGGAGTTGTACTGGGATAGAGCCTACAATGATGACATATAGGATTGGTTAGTTGCGAGCCCAGTTTGCAAGCCCTAGCTAGTAGGGGCTTATGTATTGGTATGGGTAGAGCATCAGGGGAGGTAGTGGATGCCTTAGCTCTATCTCTATTCCATGATGGGTGCATGTGGGTCGGCAACGGTGTGATCTACTGTGCGATGCTACACACTCGTGTATAGAGGTGCGGTGGCTGCCAACCCCTTCTATAGCACATTGCAAACTTAAACCAGACCACAGCATAAAATGATTGTTACTCATGCATATAATATTGATACATTGTCTGATTGTCTTACTTAGCTAAGTTGTGAGTTCACCCTTTGTGTACACACCATTTTTAGATGTTGATGCAGGTTACACGGTGGACGACTACGTGAATGCTTCGGTGTATGGAGGTGTTGTTGCTCTGGATGTGCAAGCAGGAGAGGACGAGCATGATGCTTCATGCGAGTGCCCTTTCTGCGTGTACCTTTGATTTTACTTTATTTGTTTCAGTTATTTTTAAAGGTGATGTAAAGATATTTAATTACGTTTGGAATTTGGATAATTGAATACTTATTTAAATTTATCAATAGAATACTCAGTTCATTTATTTAAAGACTTTCACTGTATTTATTATATTCTGATTGTGGTTATGTGCAATGGTTTGTATGAGTGGACACGGTCTTATTGAGATCATGGTATGAACCGTTGGTTCAATGACGGTTCACTCACACCATTCTGGTTGGTTCAGAATTGGGGTGTGACAACGAACATCATCGTATCGCCATTACTTAGGGGAGGTGGTCTCGGACCGTGTAATCTCTGACTCTGTCGGGGGGCCTTAGCTCTATCTCTATGGACGTATTGAGGGATGTTGGGGTGAGGCCTTGGATACACTGTTTGATATTAGGATTGGTTAGTTGCGAGCCCAGTTTGCAAGCCCTCACCAATAGAGGCTTACGTGTAAGACCCGTATCAAACTAACCCGGTCTTACCACCTTGAACTAGGTCTACCCATCATGGTCGAGCTTACGTGTTGGTATAGGCATAGGTACAGCAATAAACGTGACCTTTGCGTGTACATTGTCTATGGTGGGTGCATGTGGGTCGACAATAAACGTTACATTTGGGCGGCTTCACACACTCGTGTATAGAGTTACGGCGTCAATAAACGTGACCTTTGGCCACCTATCCTTTCTATAGCACATTGCAAACTTATTTACCAGACCAAAGATATGAATTGAATGCATGCATATGTTTATTGGATTGTTTTGTTTGCTCACTGAGCCATGATGTGTGCTCATCCTCTTGACGTCGAATATTTTTAGTTGATGATGCAGGTACTACAGTTGAAGATTATATGAATGCTTCGGTGTATGCGCGTATTACTGCAATGGAAGCTGAAGACTTGGAGGATACGCATGACCCCTCATGCGAGTGCAACTCATGCGTATTCTATTAGAATTTTATTTGAATTTATAAAAGGATGTAATTGATATTTTATTTATTTATGTCTCAGTTGATACAACAATAACTTGATATTTTAATTATGATTATTACATTTATAATTCTCAGTTCATTTACTATAAGACTTTTGCTATTGTGTATTCATTCTGATTATGGTTGTGGACGTACATGGTTTTATTTTTAATGGATACCGCCTATTAGAGATCATGGTTGAACCGTTGGTTTATTAGTGGTTCATCACACCGTTCTGAATGGTGCAGAATTGGGGTGTGACAACTTGGTATCAGAGCATCTCAGGCTTTATCTGTAAACCGTATACTTCCACAAAAGGGTCGTGAACTGAGATAAGATAAAAATTTAAAAGATGTAATAATAACACACCATAAGCATCTGTGTTGTTTGAGACTAAACTGAAAGAGAATAATGCATCTATTAAATGAGAAACAAATTTATATACAACCAAAAGGAAGAACAAATGTTTATATATATATGATTAAAGCAGAGTACTGTCCACAGTCTGGACAGTTACTCTGAAATACAAAAAGAGAAATAAAAGAAGTACATCAAGAAGCTGGAGGTGATGGGGGAGGCGGTGCCTCACGGTCTCTATCATAGTCCTCAGCGTAGACTCTAGTCAACCAAGCTATCTGAGTCTGGGTCGTCTGGAGACTAGCTGTGAGATCAGCCACCCGCTGGTCAGTCACACGCTGAGCATCCCTAAGCTCTCCCACCCACTGATCTGACACGCGCTGAGCAACCAGAAGCTCTCCCACCCGCTGATCGAACGAGCGCTGAGCCTCTAGAAGCTCTCCCATCCTCAGGTCAGACATACGCTGAGCCTCTCGTATCTCATGCAATATCCTCATCATGTCATCAGATGGAGAATACGAAGGACCAGCTGAAGAAGACGGACCAGCTCCAGTAGCATGAGTAGGTGATGGAGGAGGTATGGCATCTACATCCATGTATAGCCGATCGTCGTCATCCCCATGAACCCCTACTCCAGCGGCTGCTGTTGCTGCCTCAGCGTCAGCCATCTCCACTCGAGTGTGAGGGTGCACCATCGTGTTCCTCTCTTCATCGCTGACTTGGGCATCCCGCCCATCTTGCAAATAGCCTCCCAATCCAGAGGCGATGAGAAAGATTTCTCCTGAATCTTCTCATCCAATAAATCAACCCCCAGGCGGGTAAGCAAGGTAGTGATCATGCGTCCATAAGGAAGGTTGCCAGTGTGACTGGGCAACGTGGCACTGATCATCGTCCGCATGATGATGTAAGGAAGGCAGATGGGCTGCCTAGTGCATATGCAGTACAGCAGGTACTGGGTCAACTGGGAGACCCTCTTGTAGTGTCCACTCTGCGGTATCAGATTATGCTGAATGATCTTGCAGTATACCCGTGGAGCTGAACGTAGATAATTCGCTTTCATCTCCCAGCGATCAGGTCTGATGAGCTGACGATCTTAGCCCTCATCTGTAGAGAAAAGAACTGGGGCTCTCCAGGAGCACAGAACACCAAGGGGCCATCATAGAAAATGCCCAACAAGCCGGCCAGCTGCCGATAATCAAAGAAAACATCAACCCCCTTGACGTAACTGGTGATCCGAAGCTCACCACCCCTCTTAACATCATTGTAATCTCCCACCACCTGGAGATTATAGTAGAACTAGCGTACCAAGTCAGGACGGGTACATGTGTCATAGGTGATGACGGGAAGCCAGCCCATATCACCAAAGGCCCCCTCCACATTGAACAAGGCTAAGCTAGCCAAGTCCACTTTGCGGCCGCCCTCTACCTTCTTGCGAGCATAGTGGGCATACTGTGCCTTGGCTTTATTGAAACGGAAGCAAAGACGGTCGCGAACTCTGGGTACCTTGGTACGAGCCATAATATCTGCAAATAAGAAAGAGAAACAAATAATGGATTAGTAGAGAGTAAAAACCCAAAATTTTGACATAATAACGACGTAAATTGGTCTAAAGCCTCACTTTTCACCCATACGCGTAGGCAGGAGGACTTACATAGATCCTAGACTATCCTGTGAGACTCATACAGTCGGAAATTTCAACTAATTAGATTGAATTGCAAGGAATTTCAAGAAATTCAAAATCTCGACAAAATTAGGGTAAAAAGTATAAATTTTGAGTTTCTCGATAACCAACCGATGAAACTCAAATATTTTTTAGGGCTTTCATTCCTCGAGTCACCAACAACAAAAGCGCCCCAATAAAAATCAAATTTTTACGGTTGGAAAAAGTTTAATTTAAAAAATACGAGATAAACGAGCAAAACCTAGGTAAAGAAACCTAAAAACATGAAAAGGTAGAAGACATACCTGTAGCGGAGGTGTAGACGACGAAACAAGGAGTGCAAACCACCAACGGATCGGAGTTGTTACTGTAGCAACTCAGAGGGATGAGTTGAGTCGAAGTGGAGAAGAAAGAATGGGAAATGGACTTTGAATCGGAACTTAAAAATCAGATTTTTAGTCCGGGGGTCGGAAAATTCAATTAAAACAATCGGCCCCCGCATCGACCCTTGGCTCTCGGGAATCTGACAGAGAACCAGGGGTCGCACCCTGGGTCGGACATCCTCTGACCCCCCCCCCCATCGACCCCCGACTCTCGGGAAGAATGGGGGATTTCCCAGGGTCGCAGACTAAGGGTCGGACACCCATCGACCCCCACCATCGACCCTGCAGTGAAAACACAGCATTTTCGACAGAATAATCTGAAAAATTTGAAAATTTCATTTGTTAGTGGCTTTAAAATATGAGAATGAAGTATTTAATGATTGTCTCTTGTGTTCAATGATTTCAGGCAATCCCACTATCAGATTAATTAATGGTGGGACGCAAAGTAACCAAACAAAGTCGTAACTCTATTCCACCACCACCACCTGTGGAGGAAGATAACCAGACACAACCGGCAACACAAGGGAACATGAACACGACACCGTCCTTCATAAATGGGCAGACAAATCCTACCAATCTGCCAGCTCCACCTACAGACTTGGCCACGGTCGTAATGAACTTGGCACAACAGCTGCAACAAATGCAACAGGCACAAGCTACTATACAAGCTGCCATAGGCATAACTCCTCCAGCTGCACAGACACCTCCATTGCTAGCAGGATAGGCAAGCACAGCACCAGGGGGGAGTAACACAACACCCCACGCACCTCAGACTCCTATCATGCAAGCTCATGTACAAAATCCTGAGATAGCTCAAGGTGGATATCAATACCAACCACCTATGTATGGAGCGTATGTCCCGCAGCCACTAGACAACTCCAGACTGGTGGAGCGTTTTCTGAAATTGAAACCCAGAGAGTTTAATGGCAAGCCAGTAGATCCTTTATGGCCGGCACACTGGGTTGACGAAATGGAAAGAAATTTTTTGATGATGACACTAAATGAAGAAGAAAAAGTGTTGTGCGTCACCTTTATGCTGAAAGGAGATGCACACCGTTGGTGGAGGTCTACCAGGATGTATTTACTTACAAAGCACGCCCAACTGACTTGGGATATTTGTAAAGAGGCGTTCTTTGAGAAGTACTTTCCGAGAAGTTTCAGAGATTCAATGGAAAGAGAATTCCTGAGTTTATATCAGGGGCAGATGACCGTGGATGCATATCAACAGCGTTATGAAGAGCTGTTCTTCTTTGCACCCACTAGTATGCAAGAGGAAAACACAAAGACCCGAAGGTTCATCATGGGACTTAGGGGAAGCATCCACGAGCACATTCTTGGACATGAAAATAAAATCTATAATGAAGCGGCACAAATTACTCGAGTTATAGAATCGAGCCAAAAGGAGAGTTATTTCATGCAAAACAGAGGTATAAAAAGGCCAGCTGGAAATTATTATAATGGAGGGAATAACAAGACATTCAAATCCTTTCGTGCTCAAGGCTTTACCGCTGTAACTAATACTACTCCCGTAGCTCAACAGCAACAGAAGCCAATTACTGAAGGGATAAAATGTTTTAACTGCAACCAAGTGGGACATATAGCAAGGGAATGTCCTAAGCCCAAGAAACAGCTCCATCAAGGACGAGTTTACGCGGTTACATCTGAGGATGCTGCCGCATCGCCTGATATGGTCACAGGTATGACCTATATTTTTAGTTAGTTGTATTATATTGTATGAGTATGTAGACTAAACCAAGACAAATCACAAGTATCGTACCTATTAATGGCATTCCCGCCAGAGTACTCTTTGATTCAGGAGCTACTCATTCCTTTATATCTGTGACGTTTGGAAGGAAGTTAAATCTACCCCTTAAATCCTTAGGCTACAAACTACTTGTACGATCACCTATGGGATTAGAAGTGGAGTTAAAAAAAGGTTATGGACCATGTCCAGTTCTTATTGGTGAAAAGACCTTGGATGCGACCTTGATCCAACTTGAGATGGCAAACTTTGACGTCATCTTGGGAATGGACTGGTTAGTTCAGCATTCTGCAATCTTATTGTGTGCCGAAAAGAAGCTGACATTTAAAGATAAGGAAGGAGCAGAGTTCAGTTTTTTGGGAACCAAACTTCTCCGTAAACGAAAGCTCATACTCTCGGCGCTAAAGGCTAAGAAGTGCCTTGAGAAAGGAGCAGTCGGATATTTAGTATATGTGGTTGACCTTACCAAGGAAGCACCACGAATGGAAGATATTGATGTCGTACGTGACTTTCCAGATGTATTTCCTGAAGAACTACCAGGATTACCACCCGACCGAGCTACAGAGCTTGTTATAGATTTTATACCTGGAGCTGCACCAGTATCGAAAGCACCTTATAGAATGGCTCCTACTGAACTAAAGGAATTGAAAGTACAACTACAAGAACTACTGGACAAGGGTTACATTCGCCCTAGCATATCACCATGGGGAGCACCAGTATTATTCGTGAAGAAGAAGGACGGTAGCGTTCGCTTGTGTATAGACTACCGAGAACTGAATAAACTGACAATCAAGAATCGGTATCCATTGCCTCAGATCGATGACATGTTCAATCAGTTGCAAGGTGCCAAAGTATTCTCAAAGATTGATCTTCGGTCAAGCTACCATCAGCTGAAGATTAAGGATGGTGATATCCCCAAGATAGCATTCAGGACCAGATATGGACATTATGAATTTTTGGTCATGTCTTTTGGATTGACAAACGCACCCGCACTCCGTAAACCCGGTCTAAACCTTGGTTTTGTATCATGACAGGTCTTCCGATCATCACCGGGCCAGACGGGGCAAGCGGATAACAAACAGGTACAAAATTGGACCGAAGTCGACCAATTATATCTGATTTTAGGTATACCGGTCGATGGTACCGGTCTTTGTACCGGTCGATCGGTATGGCCTGCACAGCTATGTGCGGAAATCTAGAAATTTGGTCTCTGTGGGTCCCGCTTTCCTGATTTCGAATCCTAGAAGTTTCCTAATCCTAGTAGGATTACTAAACCCTATTTCTAGCCTATAAATACACCCTTAAACCTCCTCAAATCCTTTCCATTGTCTCTCACAAACCCTAGAGAAGAGAAAGAGGTGGAAAAGGAGAAGGAGCTAGGAAGAAGAAGAAGGAGCCGCCATTACCGTTTGACGAAGCTCACGCTACGCCTGTCAACGGTAAGTGTTCGAATCAATCTTCTTATCCTATGTTAGTTGTGTGGGTGGATCAATACCATGCAAAGTAGGTATTGATCTAAAACCCTAAATTGGCCGATAAACCCTAAGTTGCCGTCAAACCGTAGATTTGAGTTTCGAGATGATATTCATCGAAATAAGACTTGAATGAGTTGGGGATAACTCTAACTCAAAGCCTATACTTAGAATGGATAGGAGAAACCCTGAAAATCCATGGAGGGTGATCGTCGGCAGTCGAAAAACCCATGTATGGTCTTCCGGAGACATACCGGTCGACTATACCGGTTGCACATAGTGCGACCGGTATGTTGCGACCGCTACCTCTCGGGAGGTTATCTGTGGGGACCGGCTGACCATACCGGTCGCCAGTCTTTTCCACAGAGCTGCGACCGGTACATGCCACCGGTCAGCTCTGTGAGGGTATTTGTAACCCTGTTGGTTTCCGATCAACATGAGACTCTAAGAATGTTATTTTAATGAAACCCTAATAATATTGTAGGACTTTGTGACATATCGTTTGGACCTTGTGACGTGGAGCAAGTTATCGAACGAGCGTCAGGTAAGGGAATCTGACCCAAACCTAATAATTAATGGACAGTAAATTGTTGTTATTATATGAGATGTGTTGTTTGTGCATATTCACATGTCATCCTTTACTTTCAGTTATTATTACTGTTCATGCATTGATAGGATGTGATTGTTAGGCATGTGATTGTTTTCGTTAGTGTGTGGAGTGGGGCATGGGCCTAGGATCGCTCTTCACACTAGCACCTTTTGTAGTATTCTGTCTTAACATGCTTGGTACGGGTGGGGTATCAGGGGAAGGTCGTGGTACGGTGGTCTCCGATATTGATGTTGTCCCGGCCATTGTTATGTGGTACTGTGGATTCCGAGTCGACGCTGGCTTGTCCACGATGCTTTAGCTCTATCTCTATGCCGTAGGGAGTTATGTTGGGATAGGGTCTACCTGCGTTATGTTTCTATCCTAGTGGGTTAGTTGCGGATAGGGCATCAGGGGAGGTGTGGGAATGCCTTAGCTCTATCTCTATGACGTAGACGGCTGTGCTGGGATAGAGCATACATTGATGACATATAGGATTGGTTAGTTGCGAGCACAGTTTGCGAGCCCTGGCCAGTAGGGGCTTAGGTACTGGTATGGGTAGAGTATCAGGGGAGGTACGTGGGTATCTTAGCTCTATCTCTATTCCATGATGGGTGCATGTGGGCCAATGGGGGTGTGATCCATGAGGTGCCACACACTCGTGTATAGAGGTGCGGGGGCCACCAAACCTTTCTATAGCACATTGCAAACTTAAAACCAGACCACAGCATAAAATTGATTGTTACTCATGCATAATCTTGTGAAACTGTCTGATTGTCTTACTGAGCTGTGTTGGTAGCTCACCCTTTGTGTACACATTGTTTTTAGATGTTGATGCAGGTTATACTGTTGATGATTACATGAACGCTCCGGCGTATGGAGGTGTTGCTGCTTTGGATGTACAAGCAGGAGAGGACGAGCATGATGCTTCATGCGAGTGCCCTTTCTGTGTGTACTTGTGATGGATTTTGTTTATTCGTTTCAGTTATTTTCGTTTGATATTAAAGGGATGTAAAAGATATTTATTTTATGTGTTTGAATTTGGATAATTGGATATTTATTTAAATTATCAATAGATACTCAGTTCATTTTATTTAAAGTCTTCCGCTTTAATATTTATATTCTGATTGTTGGTTATGTGTAATGGTTTGTATGAATGGACACGGCCTATTCGAGATCCTGGTGTAAACCTTTGGTTCAATGACGGTTCACTCACACCATTCTGGTTGGATCAGAATTTGGGGTGTGACAACTTGGTATCAGAGCTCTCGGGCTCTGTCTACAAACCATGTTGCACTTAACTGAGTCGATGAACTGAGTTAGGAGAAAATTAAAAATCTTAATACAAACGCACCTTAAGCATTGTTTGATACCTGAGACGGACTAAGAAAGAGAATAATATACTATGTTAAATATGAAACTTAACATGTGCACATACACTAGTTAGGAAAAACCATGAAAATTTCCATTAATTAAGAAAATTGTAGCAAATGATATAGTGCTACAGGGTACGGTCCACAAACCGGACAGTTACCCTGTTATTTGTAAAACAGTCATGAGTAAATAAAAGAAAAATCATGGGGTAGGGGGCCTAGGAGGTATGGGGTCCGCTATATCATAATCTCGCTCGTAAGAGACCCTGAGCCAGTGCACCTGATCCTGTGTGACTCGGAGGCTGCGAGTCAACTGTGTTAAGTCACGGCTCATCTCCCGCTGAGCATCCCTGAGCTCCATAAACATACCCATCACTGAGTCGGGAGGAGGCTGAGATGGTCCAGCTGTGGGGATAGATGGTGGTGGTGCAGGTGCAGGCTGTGGGGCAGGCACTGGTGCTTCCCCAGCCATATCGTCATCATCGTCATCACCCATCTCTGCCGCATAGGCCGCATTGGCCGCGGCTGCTGCTGCTGCTGCCGCTGCTACTCTCCCAAGTGGACAAGGGCGAGCCTCCAACTCATCGACACTAACCGGCAGATCGACCATCTGCATCCTCTGTATAGCATCCCAGTCGATGTCGGATGTCATGGTGTCCTCAACGGCTACCTCTCCTCTCAAGCTCACGCCCAGACGGCGAAGAAGGAAAGTGACGAGACGGCCATATGGAAGGTTGCTGGCCCGATCGGCCACGGCCGCGCGATGCATAGTCCGGATGATGAGGTAGGGAAGTGAGATCCACTCCCCTGTGCAGACGCAATAAGTGACGTACTGGGTGAGCTGGGACAACTCACTGTAGTGGCCGCTCTGTGGTACTATGTTGTGCTGAATAATGCGACTATATACCCGAGGTATAGGCCTCAGGCTAGCCGCCTTCATAGGGGCTCCAGGGTTTAAGATCTGATGCGCTATCTCTCGGCGCAAATCATTAGTCAAATAACCTTTCGCCTTGGGGGCGCAGTACACCAAATCTCCATCGTTGGGAATCCCAAGAAGATCAGCCAACTGATGGGTGTTAAATGAAATATGCACACCCCGGACGTAGCTGGTGATACGTAGATCCCTATACTGGTTCATATCCTTGACATCCCCTTCAAGTTCCAAGTTCGCATAGAAGTGCTTGACCAAGTTAGGGTGTGTGGTCTCTGTGTATGAAATAATCGGCAACCAACCTAGAGCGCCAAAAGCCATCTCCACATTGAATCGGTGCAGTTGTTCCAGGTTGACCCGGCGCCCTGATTCAATACTTTTATTATCAAACCATGGAAACCGAGCTTGAGCTTCCAAGGAGCGAAACCATAGCTCATCTAGCTGTGGAACTGGTGGTGAGGAAACCCGAGAACTAGAGCCATGTGAGCGTTTCCCGAGAGCACCTCTTGGGTCTGGACAAGAAGATATACAACGAGGCTGTGCAGGTTGCGAGGGTGATAGAGTCCAGTCAGAGGGACAGCTTCTTCGCTCAGAACAGGGGAGTGAAGATATCTGCTAGTGAGATCTCGGGTGGCGGTAATACTAGACCATTCCGCCCATACAAGCACGGACCGCTCACAAAGACTGCGAGAAACAACCCGGCACCACCTGCGCCCACGGTTCATTGGACACAACCCAAATATCAAATGTTATAACTGTCAGCAGCTGGGACATGTCGCAAGGAACTGCACTCTACCTAAGAAGCAAGTTCCCCAGCAAGGAAAAGTGTATGCGGTCACCACTGAAGAGGCAGCCGCATCACCTGATGTGTTAACTAGTACGACTCTATCCCTTACTATTTGGTTTATTCTTTCAGTTTGCATGAGCATGTAGAACTAAGGGGCAATAAATTCCAAGAATTATAAATGTAGCTGGTATACCCGCCAGAGTATTATTTGACTCTGGGGCCACGTACTCCTTTGTTTCTATTTCTTTTGGGAAGCGAATGGAGTTA
Source organism: Protea cynaroides (assembly GCA_028583415.1). Taxonomy (NCBI): domain Eukaryota; kingdom Viridiplantae; phylum Streptophyta; class Magnoliopsida; order Proteales; family Proteaceae; genus Protea; species Protea cynaroides. The sequence goes on from CM053271.1 coordinate 37,325,198, forward strand.
CCAATCAAGCATTTGAACCCAAGCTTGATAGTTCGCTCTCCACTAGGAGTCGAAGTGGCTTTGACCGAATATTATGGACCATGTACTGTATGTATTGAGGGCCGAGACTTAGAAGCAAGCCTAGTACTACTTGAGATGGCAGACTTTGATGTCATTTTGGGAATGGATTGGCTAGGCCATCATTCAGCCGTCCTTTTATGTGGTGAAAGGAAGCTTGTGCTTACTGACAAAGAGGGAAGGGAATATAGTTTCGCTGGGATCAAGCTATCTAGGAAGCGGAAGCTGATCCTCTCCGCCCTAAAAACTAAGAGATGCTTGGAGAAAGGGGGAGTGGGTTATCTCGTATCTGTAGTCGATCTCACGGCAGAGTCACTCAAGATGGAAGATATAGATGTGGTTCGGGAGTTCCCAGATGTGTTTCCAGAGGAGCTTCCAGGTTTACCACCAGACAGGGCTACAGAATTTGTGATAGATCTTATGCCAGGTTCGGCGCCGGTGTCTAAAGCACCATACAGGATGGCCCCGACCGAGTTAAAGGAGTTGAAGACCCAATTACAAGAATTGTTGGATAAGGGCTTCATACGACCTAGTATATCGCCTTGGGGAGCACCTGTATTATTCGTCAAGAAGAAGGATGGAAGTGTACGGCTATGTATTGACTACTGTGAGCTGAACAAGTTGACGATCAAGAATCGGTATCCTTTGCCTAGGATCGATGATCTGTTCGATCAGCTACAGGGTGCAAAGGTTTTCTCGAAGATCGATCTCCGATCGGGGTATCACCAATTGAAGATCAAGGCCAGAGATATTCCGAAGACTGCTTTCAGGACGAGGTATGGGCATTATGAGTTTCTAGTTATGTCTTTCGGGTTGACCAATGCTCCAGCGTCGTTTATGGAACTGATGAACCGAGTGTTTCATGATATGTTGGACACTTCGGTCATCGTATTCATAGATGACATATTGATTTACTCTAAGGACATGGAGACTCATACAGCGCATTTGAGGGCAGCCCTACAACGGCTGAGAGATGTGAAGCTTTATGCAAAGTTCAAGAAGTGTGAGTTTTGGTTGAAGGAAGTGGCTTTCTTGGGCCATGTTGTATCTGAAGACGGTATCAAGGTTGATCCAAGTAAGATAGCTGCTATAGTAGGATGGGAAGCACCAAAATCTGTTGCGGAGATTCGTAGTTTCCTTGGGTTAGCTGGTTATTATAGAAGATTCGTGGAAGATTACTCCAGGATCGCTGTTCCACTCACCAGATTGACCAAGAAGGGAGAGAAATTCTTATGGACAGATGAGTGTGAGAAGTGCTTTCAGACCTTGAAGTCAAGACTTGTCTCTGCACCTATTTTGACCATCCCAGAATCAAGCGTTCCGTTTACTTTATATACAGATGCTTCAGGGTTGGGTATTGGGTGTGTATTGTTGCAAGGAGAACAGGTGATTGCTTACGCATCAAGACAGTTAAAAGAGCATGAGAAGAACTATCCTACGCATGACTTGGAGCTGGCAGCAGTTATTCACGCGATCAAAACTTGGAGACACTACTTGTACGGTGAGAAGTTTCAGATCAAGTCAGATCACAAGAGCTTAACTTATCTTTTTACTCAGAAGGATCTGAATATGAGACAGAGGAGATGGCTGGAATTGTTAAAAGATTATGATTGCGACATCCAGTACCATCCGGGCAAAGCAAATGTTGTGGCTGATGCCTTAAGCAGAAAGTGGGCATCGAAACCTGAGGCAGGACCAAGTACAAATGCTGCATTGTGTGCTGCAACCTCGAGTTCAATAGAAATTGATGAAGAACATATTATCAAAACTGTAGAAGATCCAGTTGAGCAAGGCTTGATTCATAAGTTCACTATGATGTTCGCCACATTGAAGATCTCACCGGATCTAATTGATGAAGTCAAGGTAGCAATCCTACAGGATCCATATCTCAAGACAGTGCAGGAAGACTTAGAGAAGGGTACGTGCAATCCTAACTTTACCTTGGATTCAGACAAGGTACTCAAGTATCGTGGACGGTTATGTATACCTGAGAGCGAAGCCTGCGATATCAGAGACCGAGTTATGACTGAAGCTCATTATACTCCATATTCGGTACATCCAGGAAGTACCAAAATGTACCATGACTTGAGAAGACTTTATTGGTGGAGGGGTATGAAGGCAGATATAGCTCGTTTCGTGTTCCAATGTCTGAATTGTCAACAAGTTAAAGCGGAAAGGCAAAGACCCGCAGGTTTACTACAGCCGTTACCGAAACCTGCGTGGAAGTGGGATTGTATCACCATGGTAAGGGTGTCAAAAATGGGCCCGGACCGGTAGCACGGACCGAGCCAGCCCGATATAACCCGAACCCAACCCGGACCGAACCTTAATGGACATGTTTCGGTCTCGGCTTGTAAAGCCCGACACCGTTTCAGCCCAAACCGAAACCAAACCGGACCAGCCCGTTAAGAAGCCCGAACTAGCCCGAACCAATAATACCTAACCCAAACACCAGTAAGGTCCATTCGGACCCAGTTTCTTAATTTTAATGGTTTTAAATTTTGATGGATTATATTACACTGTTATAGTTCACTTCTTGATCGGAAAGATTATATGAATCTATAGTTGAAAAGAGTATGTTAATTGTTACAATTTACTGAATTACATGCATATAGAATGAATGATTCTAATTTTATAGATAGAAATAATAAAATAGGTCATATATCTTACATATAAAATAGGCCCGATAAGCTTGATAAGCCCGGTCCGGACCGAACCAGCCCGAAATCACCTCAATAAACCCAACCCGATAACAAACCGACACCGGACCAGCCCGATTGTTATTGTGTCCAGCGCAGCCCAACCCAGCCCGAACTCTTAATGGACATGTTTTGGGTTGGGCTTATAAAACCCGACACCGATTCAGCCCGGACCAAAACCGGCCCGGACCGACCCGTTGACACCCTTACACCATGGATTTCATCACTGGCCTACCTTTGACACCAAGGTTAGTGGATGCACTTTGGGTTATAGTAGATCGACTCACCAAGACAGCTCGATTTATTGCGGTCAGACCTCAGTATACTATGGAGAAACTGACCAAGTTATATGTTGATAATATAGTCAGGCTTCATGGCGTTCCAGAGAGTATAGTATCTGACAGAGATCCCCGTTTTATATCAAAGTTCTGGAAAGGATTACAGAAAGCTATGGGAACCAAGTTGAAGTTCAGTACAGCTTTTCACCCTCAGACGGACGGACAGTCAGAGCGAACTATTCAAATTTTGGAAGATATGCTCCGAGCTTGTGCAATAGATTTCAAGGGAGCTTGGGATGAGAAGCTATCACTTATCGAGTTCGCTTACAACAACAGTTATCAGGCTACAACTCAGATGGCCCCATATGAAGCACTCTATGGGAAGAAGTGTCGTACACCTCTGTTATGGAACGAGGTGGGAGAAAGAAGAATTGTAGGACCGGAGTTTGTTGAAGAAACTTGCCGAGTGATTGATCAAATCAAGGAGAGAGTAAAGACAGCTCAAGTTCGACAGAAGCACTATGCGGATAATCGACGTTGAGATCTGGAGCTTGCAGTGGGTGACAAAGTGTTCTTGAAGGTATCACCGGTGCGAGGTCTGAAACGATTTGGTAAAAAGGGGAAGCTATGCCCTAGGTATGTGGGACCGTATGAGATATTGACCCGACGTGGTAATGTAGCATATCAATTGGCTCTACCACCATCTATGTCTAGCGTTCATAATGTGTTCCATGTATCATTACTGAAGAAGTATGTCAGAGATCCATCGCATATCTTGATCGCTGATCCTCCAGACTTGACTGAAGACTTAACTTTCGAAGTGGTGCCTGTAATGCTCTCAAGCCAAAAAGTTCAGCAACTTCGAACCAAGGATATCCACTATGTGAAGGTGCATTGGAGAAGCCAAAATGTGGAGGAAATTACTTGGGAAGAAGAGAGCGCGATGAGGAAGGAGTACCCTAATCTTTTCGACGATCAAGGTACGTTCAAATTTCGAGGCCGAAATTTCTTTTAAGGGTGGGGGAGTTGTGAAACCTATATGCAAATTTCGGGACAAAATTTCTTTTAAGGGTGGTGGAGTTGTAAGACCCGCACTCCGTAAACCCGGTCTAAACCTTGGTTTTGTGTCATGACAGGTCTTCCGATCATCACCGGGCCAGATGGGGCAAGCGGATAACAAATAGGTACAAAATCGGACCGAAGTTGACCAATTATATCTGATTTTAGGTATACCGGTCGATGGTACCGGTCTTGGTACCGGTCGACCGGTATGGCCTGCACAGCTATGTGCGGGAATCTGGAAATTTGGTCTCTGCGGGTCCCGCTTTCCTGATTTCGAATCCTAGAAGTTTCCTAATCCTAGTAGGGTTACTAAACCCTATTTCTAGCCTATAAATACACCCTTAAACCTCCTCAAATCCTTTCCATTGTCTCTCACAAACCCTAGAGAAGAGAAAGAGGTGGAAAAGGAGAAGGAGCTAGGAGGAAGAAGAAAGAGCCGCCATTACCGTTTGACGAAGCTCACGCTACGCCTATCAACGGTAAGTGTTCGAATCAATCTTCTTATCCTATGTTAGTTGTGTGGGTGGATCAATACCATGCAAAGTAGGTATTGATCTAAAACCCTAAATTGGCCGATAAACCCTAAGTTGCCGTCAAACCCTAGATTTGAGTTTCGAGATGATATTCATCGAAATAAGACTTGAATGAGTTGGGGATAACTCTAACTCAAAGCCTAGACTTAGAATGGATAGGAGAAACCCTGAAAATCCATGGAGGGTGATCGTCGGCAGTCGAAAAACCCATGTATGGTCTTCCGGAGACATACCGGTCGACTATACCGGTTGCACATAGTGCGACCGGTATGTTGCGACCGCTACCTCTCGGGAGGTTATCTATGGGGACCGGCTGACCATACCGGTCGCCAGTCTTTTCCACAGAGCTGCGACCGGTACATGCCACTGGTCAGCTCTGTGAGGGTATTTGTAACCCTGTTGGTTTTCGATCAACATGAGACTCTAAGAATGTTATTTTAATGAAACCCTAATAATATTGTAGGACTTTGTGACATATCGTTTGGACCTTGTGACGTGGAGAAAGTTATCGAACGAGCGTCAGGTAAGGGAATCTGACCCAAACCTAATAATTAATGGACAGTAAATTATTGTTAATCACCTGATTATATGAGATGTGTTGTTTGTGCATATTCACATGTCATCCTTTACTTTCAGTTATTATTACTGTTCATGCATTGATAGGATGTGATTGTTAGGCATGTGATTGTTTTCGTTAGTGTGTGGAGTGGGGCATGGGCCTAGGATCGCTCTTCACACTAGCACCTTTTGTAGTATTCTGTCTTAACATGCTTGGTACGGGTGGGGTATCAGGGGAAGGTCGTGGTACGGTGGTCTCCGATATTGATGTTGTCCCGGCCATTGTTATGTGGTACTATGGATTCCGAGTCGACGCTGGCTTGTCCACGATGCTTTAGCTCTATCTCTATGCCGTAGGGAGTTATGTTGGGATAGGGTCTACCTGCGTTATGTTTCTATCCTAGTGGGTTAGTTGCGGATAGGGCATTAGGGGAGGTGTGGGAATGCCTTAGCTCTATCTCTATGCCGTAAACGGCTGTGCTGGGATAGAGCATACATTGATGACATATAGGATTGGTTAGTTGCGAGCCCAGTTTGCAGCCCCGGCCGAAGGGGCTTAGGTACTGTTATGGGTAGAGTATCAGGGGAAGTACGTGGGTATCTTAGCTCTATCTCTATTCCATGATGCGTGCATGTGGGCCAATGGGGGTGTGATCCATGAGGTGCCACACACTCGTGTATAGAGGTGCGGGGGCCACCAAACCTTTCTATAGCACATTACAAACTTAAAACCAGACCACAGCATAAAATTGATTGTTACTCATGCATAATCTTGTGAAACTGTCTGATTGTCTTACTGAGCTGTGTTGGTAGCTCACCCTTTGTGTACACATTGTTTGTAGATGTTGATGCAGGTTATACTGTTGATGATTACATGAACGCTCCGGCGTATGGAGGTGTTGCTGCTTTGGATGTACAAGCAGGAGAGGACGAGCATGATGCTTCATGCGAGTGCCCTTTCTGTGTGTACTTGTGATGGATTTTGTTTATTCGTTTCAGTTATTTTCGTTTGATATTAAAGGGATGTAAAAGATATTTATTTTATGTGTTTGAATTTGGATAATTGGATATTTATTTAAATTATCAATTGATACTCAGTTCATTTTATTTAAAGTCTTCCGCTGTAATATTTATATTCTGATTGTTGGTTAGGTGTAATGGTTTGTATGAATGGACACGGCCTATTCGAGATCCTGGTGTGAACCGTTGGTTCAATGACGGTTCACTCACACCATTCTGGTTGGATCAAAATTTGGGGTGTGACACGTCGGTTATTGTATTCATTGATGATATATTAGTCGACTCTAAGGACGAGGAAATGTATGTTAAGAATCTAAACGTCGCTCTGCAGCGACTACGGAAGGAAAAGCTCTACGCCAAATTTACAAAGTGTGAGTTTTGGCTAAAGGAAGTTGCATTTCTAGGCCATGTAGTATCCGCTGAAGAAATTAAAATGGATCCCAGCAAGATCGAGGCTATTGTAAAGTGGGAAGCACCGAAGAGAGTTGTAGAAATTAGATGTTTTCTAGGTCTAGCTGGATATTATCGACGATTTGTGGAAGACTATTCCCAAATTGCCGTACCTCTTACTAGTTTGACTAAGAAGGGCGAGAAGTTTGTTTGGATGGACAAATGCAAGAAGAGTTTCCAAACCTTGAAGGCTAGATTGATATCAACTCCAATCTTGACCATCCCAATTCCAGGACAACCATTTATCTTGTACATCGATGCGCCAGGACTGGGATTAGGATGTGTACTCATGCAAGGAGAACAAGTAATTGCTTATGCCTTAAGACAACTGAAGACACATGAGAAGAACTATCCTACACATGATTTGGAACTAGCAGGAGTAGTACATGCTGTCAAAATATGGAGACATTATCTGTACGAGGAGAAGTTTCAGATTAAATCAGACCATAAAAGTCTTACTTATCTATTTAATCAGAAGGAGCTGAATATGAAACAAAGAAGATGACTGAAACTATTGAAAGACTATGATTATGATATCCAGTATCATCTAGGGAAATCTAATGTAGTAGCCGATGCGTTGAGTAGAAAGGCAATGATAAAATCTCAGGGAGAGGTTAGCACAATTGCCGCAATGTGTACTAACAGAAAGGTATTCAAGCACAGTAATGAGCAGTTTGTGATAGATGCACCAGATGGATCAGCCAACCAAGGGTTTATTAATCGGTTTTCAAATATGTTCGCCGCATTGAAGATTATACCGGATATAGTTGATGAAGTAAAGACAGCTATAAAATCAGACCCTTACCTAAAAACGGTACAAGAGGACATCGAAAAAGGTAGAACTAACCCTGAGTTCACCTTGGATGAAGGAAAAGTACTGAAGTACAAAGGAAGAATATGTATACCCAAAACAGAAAGCTTGGACATTAGACACCGATTGATGAAAGAGCCCATACCACCATCTATTCGATACATCCTGGAAGTACAAAAATGTATCATGATCTAAAAAAATTATATTGGTGGAGAGGAATGAAAGTAGATGTAGCTAAGTTCGTGTCTCAATGCCTAAATTGTCAGAAAGTAAAGGCTGAACGACAAAGACCGGCCCGGCCGGACTGTTACAGCCGTTACCGGAACCAGCATGGAAATGGACTGCATCACTATGGACTTCGTCACAGGATTACCATTGACTCCTCGAGTAGTTGAAGTAGTTTGGGTGATTGTAGACCACCTGACTAAAACAGCTCGCTTTATACCTATACGACCTCAGTATACACTGGAGAGGTTAGCTAAGCTGTATGTGGATAACATTGTGCGATTACACGGTGTACCTGAAAGCATTGTGTCCGATAGAGATCCACGATTTACTTCAAAGTTTTGGAAAGGATTGCAAAAGGCTATGGGTACAACATTGAAGTTTAGTACTGCATTCCATCCATAGACAGATGGACAGTCAGAGCGTAAATTCAGATTCTAGAAGATATGCTTCGAGCATGTGTAATTGATTTTAAAGGATCATGGGATGAAAAGTTACCACTGATTGAGTTCGCTTATAATAATAGCTATCAGGCTACTATACAGATGTCACCCTATAAAGCACTGTATGGCAGAAAGTGTCGAACTCCTTTGTTTTGGAATGAAACTGGGGAACGTAGTATTGTTGGACCGGAATTTGTTGAAGAGACTTGTCGAGTGGTCGACATTATCAAAGAAAGAGTGAGAACAGCTCAAAATCGTTAGAAGCAATATGCAGATACTCGACGTCGAGACCTTGAATTCGTCGTGGGTGATAAAGTATTCTTAAAAGTATCGCCTATGCGAGGATTGAAACGGTTCGAACAAAAAGGGAAATTAAGTCCGAGGTATGTCGGGCCATATGAAATTCTAGCTAAGCGTGGGAAAGTGGCTTACCAGTTAGCACTACCACCATCTATGTCAAGTGTGCATGACGTATTTCATATTTCCTTATTGAAGAAGTATGTCAACGATCCAACGCACATTCTGACAGTAGATCTACCTGATTTGACTGAAGATTTGACATTTGAAGTAGCACCAACTGAAATCACTAGTCAGAAGGTTCAACGACCACGCAACCGTGATAACTATTATGTTAAGGTCACCTGGAGAAGTAGAGATATGGAAGAAATCACATGGGAAGAAGAGAATGCTATGCGAAGGCAATATCCTCATTTATTTGACTCAGAAGGTATGTACAATTTCGAGGATGAAATTTCTATAAGTAGGGGGAAGTTGTAAGACCCGTATCGAACTAACCCGGTCTTACCACCTTGAACCAGGTCTACCCATCTTGGTCGAGCCAAATAGATCAAGTGCGTGAGGGAGATCACGATCCTAGGCATTAATTGACCCAAAAACACTAAAAATAGGGGGAGGTCGCATACCCAGCAAGGTAGGGTCGGACCCCCCCCCCCAGTATAAAAGTCAGACCCTGAGTTTTTAATCCGGGGTCGGACATTTTAGAACCAAGGGTCAACGGGATCTCCGACCCCCTCATCGACCACCAGTTAACAGCATTCTTTTTAAAATCAAAATTAATTCTAATTAAATTTTATCGACTTGATTAGGTCTTCTAGTGATATAATATCGATATATAATTGATTCTTAAAGCTTGAATGAGGACCTACGATCAAGTAAAGGTGAGGGAACAAGACCTAAACTAATTGGTTAAAAATAAACTGTTTTACTTTTGAGTCCAATGCCATGATTGATTTTATGCATGTATGATTGTTATGTGCATTCAACATGTCATCCAATATTTCTATTATTACTGTTCATGCATATTTAATTATTGTTTATAACATGATGATGATGATGATGATGATAGGAACAGACATGTGGATGTATGTGTGTGGTTGATGTGCTTGATGCGAGTGAGTATCAGGGGGAGGTGTCATAAGCGGGGCCTCAGCACTCTAGCTCTACCTCTAACTCAAGTCTTGTCCACTGACATCATCGTATCGCCATTACCTTAGCAGAACTATTACGTCGTAGGGTATGAGAGGAAGTGGTCTCGGACCGTGTAGTCACTGACTCTGCCGGGGGCTTTAGCCCTATCTCTATGGACGTATTGAGGGATGCTGGGGTGAGGCCTTGGATACACTGATTGGCATTAGGATTGGTTAGTTGCGAGCCCAGTTTGCGAGCCCTCGCCAGCAGGGGCTTACGTGTTGGTATGGACAACGGGTACAGCAATAAATGTGACATTTGCGTGTACATTGTCCATGGTGGGGGCATATGGGTCGACAATAAATGTTACCTTTGGGCAGCTTCACACACTCGTGTATAGAGGTGCGGCGTCAATAAACGTGACCTTTGGCCACCTATCCTTTCTATAGCACATTGCAAACTTATTTACCAGACCAAAGATATGAATTAAATGCATGCATATGTTTATTGCATTGTTTTGTTTGCTCACTGAGCCATGATGTGTGCTCACCCTCTCGACGTCGAATATTTTTAGTTGATGATGCAGGTACTAGATGTTGAAGATTATATGAATGCTCCGGTGTATGCGCATATTGCTGCAATAAAAGCTAAAGAATTGGAGGATACGCATGACCTCTCATGCGAGTGCAACTCATGCGTATTCTATTAGAATTTTATTTGAATTTATAAAAAGATGTAATTGATATTTTATTTATTTATGTCTCAGTTGATACAACAATAACTTGATATTTTAATTATGATTATTACATTTAGAGTTCTCAGTTCATTTACTATAAGACTTCCGCTATTGTGTATTCATTCTGATTATGATTGTGAACGTGCAAGGTTTTATTTTTAATGGATACCGCCTATTAGAGATCTTGGTTGAACCGTTGGTTTATTAGCGGTTCATCACACCGTTTTGAATGGTGCAGAATTGGGATGTGACATTACGTGTTGGTATGGGTAGAGCATAAGGGGAAGTGTGATGCGGTGCGGTCCTAAGCACTTTAGCTCTATCTCTATTCCATGGTGGGGTGGATGTGGACGACAATGGTGTTTGATCCATTGGGTGGGCTTACACACCCTGTGTATAGAGGTGAGGTGGCCACCAAACCTTTCTATTGCACATTGTAAACTTATGAACCAGACCAAAGATATGAATTGAATGCATGCATATGTTTGTTGCATTGTTTTGTTTGCTCACTGAGCCGTGATGTGTGCTCACCCTTTCGACGTCGAATATTTTTAGTTGATGATGCAGGTACCACCGTAGAAGATTATATAAATGCTTCGATGTATGGACATGCGGCGGCGATGGATGCAGAAGTTATGATGGAGCCGCATGATTCGTCATGTGAGTGCAACTCATGCGTCTTCAATTAGATTTTCATTTGAATTATTAAGAAAATATAATTGATTATTTTATTTTATTTTATGTCTTAGTCTTTTGGAAGACAATTAGATAATTTATTTATGTTATCATCTTTAAACTCTCAGTTTATTTAATATTAAAGACTTCCGTTATCGTGTATTTATTCTGATTATGATTATGGATGTGTATGGTTTAAGCAAATGGACACAGCCTATTCGAGATCCTGGTTGAACCGTTGGTTTATTGACGGTTCATCACACCATTTTAGTTGATGCAAAATTGGGGTGTGACATAAAATGTCCGGATCAAACACCGCCAACACTTCCCCTGATACCCTACCCATACCAATACGTAAGCCCCTATTGGCGAGGGCTTACAAACTGGGCTCGCAACTAACCAATCCTATATGTCATCACAGTAGGCCCTATCCCAGCACAGCTCCCTACGGCATAGAGATAGAGCTAGAGTCTAGTGGCCAGGCCGGAGACCACAGTGCCACTTCCTCCCCCTGATACCCTACCCGCACCAAGCATGCTAAGACAGAACGATACGAAAAGGTGCTAGTATGAGGAATGATCCCAAACCCGCGGCCCTTCCCATTCCACACACCAACGAAAACAATCACATACCTAACAGTCACATCCTAGCATAGCGAGCATGCATGAACAATAATAATAACTGAAAGTAAAGGATGACATGCGAGTATGCACAAACATCAGTCCACAGAATCATAGTTATTAACAACGTTTTACTGTTATTAAATTATTAGGGTTTAGGTCCGATTTCCTTACCTGACACTTGTTTGATAGCTTGCTCCATGTCACAGAATCCAGACTTGCTATCACAAGGTCCTACACGATGTTAAGGTTGAGTTAGAATAGTTTTCTTAGGGTTTACGTTGGTCGGAAAATCAACAAGGTCAAAACTCTTCTCACAGAGTAGACCGATCGCAGGTACCGGTTACAGGTACCGGCCGCAGCACTGTGGGGAATGGTGTGACCGGTATGGTCGATCGGTCCCCACAGACTAGCCTCCGGGAGATACCAGTCGCAGGTACCGGTCGCATAGGGTGCAATCGGTATGTCTCTTGAAGACCATACATTCTATTCTCACCTTCCGTCGGTCACCCCCTATTGATTATAAGGTTTCTCCTATACATTCTAGGTCTGAGCACTGAGTTAGAGTTGTTTCCAACTCCATTCAAGTCCTAGTTTTGATGATCTTCAACCTAGAACTTGAATCTAGGGTTTACCGACTAAATTAGGGTTTGACGGCAAAACATGGTTTAGACTTTAGATCAATACCTCGCTTTGCATGGTATTGATCCAAACATAACTAACCATCCTAGAATGATTAAGGTAAAGGAAGGTTTAATCACTTACTGTTGGTTCACGGTAAGGTGTTCTTCGTCCAACGGTAATGGCGGCTCTTCCCTCTCCTATCTAGCTTCTTCTCCTTCTTCAACCTCTTTATCCTCTCTAGGGTTTGTGAGGATCAATGAGAGAGATTTTTTAAGAGGTTTAAAGGCCCTTATATAGGCTAGATTTAAGTTTAGGAAGTCCCCTTACGTTAGGAAAGTCCTAGGGTTTAAAATTTAGAAAGTGGGACCCGCAGAGATCCGTTTCGGATCTAAGTGGTCTGCTGCGCAGGCCATACCGATCGACCGGTATGAAAATTTCATACTTAATCTGGTCCATTTTCATACCTGATTGTCATCCGCTCATCCCGTCTGGCCTGGTGATGATTAGAAGACCTGTTATGACATGAATTAAAGGTTTAGATCGGGTTCATGAAGTGTGGGTCTTATAGAATGAACGTAGGATGGATCCTGTAGTTGAGCTAAAGGATTGGATAGAAGCCCAAGCCTGAATCATGGCCTGAAGGTTGTGTGGTCCCATTACTGGTCAACCATAATGAGACCAGTGAGTGGACCACAGACTCTCAGAAAGTGGCCAGGGTTTGTGTGGTCACTTGTGTGGTTGACAGTATATGCGACTGTAGAGTCGACCACACAATGTGTGGTCGACATATACTAAGACCACTGAGTCAACCATAGAGTTGACCAGTCAATGATAAGAAGCATATTTTGGAGACCAGACAAGGTTTTTGACTACTGTAACTTGAGGAAACTAACTCCTAACTTAAATACATTAATTGTTTAGGTTTCCAACTAGTTCAAAGTTATTTTCAAAGCTTGGAAGAGGAACAAACATCAATCACAAGTGATGGAACAAGACCTAAACTAAATGGTTAATAACAAGCTAACCTTTCTTTTTATTTTCTGCTATCTGATATAATGCAATGCCTTGTATAATTGTTTGTGCATCTCACATGTCATCCAATACTTGTTATTTATCTGCTTATGCATATTTATTTATGTTCCCTTATGATATGATGATGATGTTAGGAATAGGCATGTGCTTGTGTGTTGTAGTTGATGTGTTGGATTGGGTAGAGTATCAGGAAGAGGACATGGTACTGTGGTCTTGGGCCTGACCATCAGACTTGAGCCCTACCTCTATTCCGTTCTTTGCATTGACATCATCGTATTGTCGTTACCTTAACGGAACTAGTATGCTGTAGAGCTCAGGGGGAGGATGCGGTACTGTGGTTCATCCTGACCGTCAGACTCTAGCTCTATCTCTAAAGGCATATTGAGGGATGCTGGGGTAAGGCCTTTGATACAAATTGTGATGACATCTAGGGTTAGTTACTTACGAGCCCAGTTTGTAAGCCTTCGCCAGCATGGGCTTATGTGTTGGAATGGGTAGGGCATCAAGAGAAGTGTTGGCAGTATATGATCTGGACACTTTAGTTCTATCTCTATTCCATGGTTGATGCATGTGAGATGGCAATGGTGTTTGATCCATTGGGCAGATTCACACACTCGTGTATAGAGGTACGGTGGCTGCATATCCTTTCTATAATACAGTTGTAAACTTATACCAAACCAAATATATGAATTGAATACATGCATATATTCACATTATTTTGTTTACTCACTGAGCTCATGTTGGAGAGCTGACCCTTGCGCACGCCATTCCTTTTAGTTTTAATGATGCAGGTAATACCGTTGAAAATTATATCGATGCACCAACATATGGACACGTGACGACTATGGATGAGCAAGTTGTGGAGGACGAATATGACTCGTCAAGTGAGTGTTTCAATTATGTTTACGCTTAGTGTTTAACTTTTGTATTTTGGTATTTGTAATAGTTTGTTATATTTATGTTTTGGTTTCTTAGAGATAACTGGTTTATTATTTACTTATCATTGTAGACACTCAGTTCATTATTAATAAAGACTTTCGCTATTTATTTTATTATCTCTGATTGTGATGTGGAATGTATTTGGTTTGGATTATTGGCACGATCTTACGAAATCCTGGCATGAACCATTGGTTTGTATGGCCATTCATTCACACTTCGGATTAGTCTAGAATTGAGGTGTGATAGAGATAGAGCTAGAGTCCGCTAGTAAGGCTATGGCCCACACTGCCAGTATTCCTCTTGATACCCTACGATGTACTAAGCATACTAAGGTAATAGTGATACAACTATGTCAGCAATGGAGAATGGCTTGAGGCTACAACCTCTCCCCAGTCAACACACCCACCACGCACAAATACATGCTTATCCTCATCATCATCAGCATAAAGGAATAGTAATAAAATATCCATGAATAATAATAACAATTATTGGATGACATGTTATATGCACAAACACAAAACACAACAACACATGGTAAAATAGGATAATTTATTATTAACCAATTAGTTTGGGTCTTGTCCCTGACCTGTTAGGTGTTGTTGAATCTCTTCAAGACCTTGAAAGCAGCTTTGATCATACACAAGTCCTATAAATTATTAAGATTAAGTTAGGGTTTATTTCTGACTAAAATCCAGTACTCAAACTGACTGTCCAGATTGGCAATTTAAGCCTTCCCGACATTGTCTGGTCGACTATCCAGCACTATATATGGTGCGACTGGACAACCTACCCGGCACAGCATGTTTATTCTCGGCGGCGATTTCGAACCAATCCCTTGACACAAATAGTTCATGGGCGAAAATTGAGTTATTTAGGTCATGGAGGATTGACAGGGCGAACTGCTAGTTTTCGGATACGAGACATCCATCCTAGTCGATGAAGAAGAAGCGGGGGAACCTGACCTAACTGTTGATCCGAAACCGGAATGGGGGGATGGGCCGAAACGCTCTATCAATGACAGCTAATACTAAAAAAAAAAGGAAACCTTGAATTGACTTTTGAAGCAACTGTTAAAGACTGAAAGACTGCTTTCTGAGCCCGGTCTTGACTCTTCTGTGTGGTATTCATTCTCCTTCGGCTCTTGGAATCACATCCAGCAGTGGTTGGAACAGCTCGCAAAATCCAACCACTTCACCTACTTCATTGCCCCCAACCGTTTCCCGTACCTCTATTGAAACAGAATGGTTTCATGTTCCTTCATCGATTGGTTATTCCTCTCCGTTCGTATCTCCTTCTCCAATTTTGGTCTCGATTAGTTCACAAGATTGAATGGCCAAGTCCTAAACGGCCTCGATTCGATTGTTTTCCAAGAATGTTGAGCCGGGTATGTAAGCCATGTATCTGGGAGGAACTTCAAAGAAGGGCTTTCGGTTTTTTGCACCCTGTTTTGGTCTTGCAGCTAAGAATAATTTTTGGGGTTGCTTTTTCCAATAAACGTTGGTTACATTTCTTTATGTTATTTGTAATTCTCACTATTTCTTAGATTCATGGACCAAATTTGATTCAGTGGGATCTTTCACGTTTTATTTCTGTCAGAGGGCAATATGAACGTTCTACCATGTTCAATCAACACACTAAAAGGGTTCTACGATATATCTGGTGTGGAAGTAGGCCAACATTTCTATTGGCAAATAGGAAGCTTCCAAGTTCATGCCCAGGTACTTATTACTTCTTGGGTCGTAATTGCTATCTTATTAGGTTCCGCCGCTGTAGCTGTTCGGAATCCACAAACCATTCCGCTGCCGCTTCGTCTTATCGCATCCCAACATCGTCTTTCCCTCCACGGACCACTAACCCAATCTCATATGATGGACCGCGAAGAAGGCCTCCTTCCGGGGGGGCCCGAGCCATCAGTGAGATACCACTCTGGAAGAGCTAGAATTCTAACCTTGTGTCAGGACCTACGGGCCCTCTGTTAGGGGCGAAGTAGTTTGATTGCTGGATGCGCTACCGCGCTTTACTTACTCTAAAGGGCGCGCTAGCCGTTGCTTGGTTCTGGCGCGCTAGCGCTCAGGCGCGCGCTAACGTGCGCTGAGGGAGTGGATTCTTTGCTCCCATGCCTTTCTTGGTCGGACCAACCCAACCGGCGATTTCCGACAAGTCTTTCTGAATTTTTAGAGCATGAAGCGGAACTACAGGGGAAGTCCGACGCTTTGATAGAACAAAGGATTCTGAATGGAATGATTTTGAATATCGATTCATTAGTAAAAAGCCTTCTCCCACTTTTGAATTGTCGAAACAAGAACTTTATGTAAGAGTGGAAGCTCCAAAAGGCCTCTCACTTACCATGAAGCCTAGAAGTTTTCCTGCTGTTGCCCCTAGGGGGTGGGGAAGGTTTGGGTTAAGACTTTTAGGAGGATCTCTGGAAAGTCTTACTTACCAGGCATGAGAATCGGCATCGTTCCCTGCTGGCCTATGTTTTGGGTCTTTCGCAACCCAAACACAACAACATTGCGTGAAGTAGAGTTAGGGAGCTGACGCCTTCTGTTACTAAGGAAGTGGGCAAAACCACATTGGAAAAGGCCATCAGGGAGGGCTGCGAAGCCTGTGATGTTGGTTGACACTGGCATATAAGCCATGTTATACTGTTAAATAACAAGCCTTCAGTTATCCATTTTTTTTTAGATAGATAATTCGTGTGCTTGGGAGTCCCTGAGATAAAGAAGTATAAACACAAGATAGAAGCTTTTGGGTTTCCCTTTCTGTTTAGTAGGTTTTTTAAAATATCCGAGATGGGGATTTTTTTTCCCAAATGAATCGTTTCACAATTAGTGAACTGGATAAAGAATCGATCTATTTAAACCATGATTATGAGCAAGTGTATAAATATACTCCTGAAAGAAAAGTGGATATAGGAAGTCTTGTTGCCGAGATCTATCTATTTCTAAAAATTCTTGTAATTCCTCCTGCAAAAAGAGCCATTGCGACACCCATCAAAGGGTAGTTCCCCACCCAGGAGCTACTTTACCATATTCTGAATTCAATGGTTTCAATAAATCCCCTAGACCTGTTTGCTTTGGACGAGCTCCTTGGATCCAGATAATACGAAGCAATGAGCTGGTTATTAGTTCTATAGTTATTAGTTCATACTGTTCATACTATGGTTTATGGGCAGGTCCTTTTTTTGAATCCTAGTCCTACCCTAAAAAAAATCAACGAGTGGAGATTCCGACGGGAAGAAGTTGAAAGCCCCTACTCCTATAAAGTTGGAAAGATAAGCATTCGCTTTAGCCAAAGCCGGGACCGGGATAGAGAGATTTATTTAGGCCTTGTGAGGAAAAGATTGAGATAGGACTCGCCATAACCCGATGTTAGAGTAAAGCATTCCCCAGAAAGAAAATAAGGCAAACCAGTCAGGCTATCGGGAGTTTGATTCCTAACAAGGGTGGTCTACGATCAGCTGGAGCGATCTTGAGATCCTTAGGCTTCATCTGTTCGCGAACCATGTTTATCAGATGGCCTTTAACATAGGGGGAGAGTGGTAAACCCCTCCCAAGCCACATGTCAAATGGGAAACCCCCCAACTGACAGCTATGCCCGAGAATGAATGAATTGTGATATAGCGCCGAATAAGCCACTACCCATTGAGACTTTAAGGGAGAGGAAATAGAGGGCCCTATACCATACATCCTGCTGCCTCGGGACGACTGCACGTTACATCATAGCAGCACGACCAAATGGAGGGTGGTCTACGATCACAAACGGAGGCAACAAGCAAGGGCCCGAAGGGATCCTTTTGGGCAAAGTGATGACTGATGAAATGGGAGGGACGCGTAGGGCTCTCGAACTGCTGTTCCCACCTCTGGATCTGCCTCTACTCTGGTTAGTACTGATGCTATTGCTGAAGCTTCCGGCTCTTCCCCGGCTCTGGATCAATTGAT